>VDFB02000013.1:141493724-141618470 GCA_007258455.2 Sequoia sempervirens
AGAGCTACATTGGTGACTTGGGAGAAACTTCGGCTTTAAAAAAAAAAACCAATTAGGCTAGCATACGTGTGGATCAAGCCAAAATTTGGTGGAAGAGGAGTAAAGATGACTGGAACTCTAGAGGCCCATCATACTGGATTTTGATATTCAACCATGAGATCAGAAGAGGGAGTTGATATCATGTATCAAAACATTAAGCATGCATTCTTCCAACTAGCGGAGAAGGAGATGATTACTTTGCTTCATTTTCATTTGCATAACCATATCAAGGCATGGGAACCAAGAAGACCAAGGATATCGAGTTTTATGTGGAGGTAATGGATGTGGTTCAAACTTTAGGAGGGGCAAGAAGCTTATCTTGTTTTTACTATTGCTACCTACTTTCACAATGTTCTTGGATTGAAGGGTTTCATGATGTAATTTGACCCATTCCACTTTTTGTGCCTACTATAACTTGTGGAATGGGTCCTCTAACTTGTAAAATACATGCATAATATTTTTAGAATGTTGTGGAGTCAAGGTTGGGTATTTGGGATGATGTTCTAGGGTTGCAACAAGGTATTTTCATGATGAAAATGAGGGTTTCAAGTGGTGTTTTGACAAAATGTGGGAAGGACTATCCATGTTATGTATTATTCATGATGTGTAGGGTCTAGTAAGTGTGTTTGGTGCTTTTTTTGGGTATGGAAAGTGTAGGAGATGTTTCATTAAAACCCCAAGTATTTTGCTTGAAATAGAGGGTTTGGTGTATTAGGGGTCTAGAGATCTTGGACCTAGAAACAAATCATGGAATTGGAGGTTTTGACACATAACATACTGTTGTTTTAGGAGTTTGAGTGAAGATATAGTGTTTAAAAGGTCATCTCTTTGTAAATAGGGATAATTTAGTAGCCTTTATGCAAGGTGGTCTATTGGATCTTAATGATGGTACAAAGAAACATGGTATGATCTCTTGGGAATTTGTCTTAGGATCTATGTTAAAGCTTGATTGATGTTTGGTTGGAAATTAGATGACCTCTGAAAGATAAGCCTATTTGATGAGATTTCGAGTCTATAATTTAGGCAAGGGTTTATTGAAAACCCATACTTGAAACCTTCCCAAGGGCAACCAAAGCCTAAAACACCTGCAAAAAGGTTTGCACAAGCTTAAAAGTTCAAGAGATATCACTGCCCCCAAATATTTCTTCAAACCCTAGTAGTCAACCACCATTTGACATCTAGGGCATCACCTAAAAACAATATATTCACCTCCCTTGCACAAAAAACTATTCAAACATGTTTTATAACCATAACTAAGCCTTTCCATCGAGTTATAGAAGCATACAGTGGTGAAAGGATTAATACGACATTTTAATGCACTAAAAACCCTTAAAACAAGGTATACAAACTAACCCTCAGTAATTGGCTTCTAAAATACAAAAATCACTTAAAATCCAACCAAACCAAAACTAGAATGAATTTAAGTCTGCTGCCCACCGAATTGCATCAAAAAGAGAGCACAATCACCATGTACGTAACTATACAGTTCAATGAAACATCAAATCCCAAAGTGCAAAAAGGTAGCAATCTTTGACGGGGTATTACATGGATACCATGGTGCTTAAAAAATCTCTGTCTGAACTGATGGGATTGTGTTGGGGCCATCTACAATAACCTCTCTTGGTTTTTTTTTATCTCGAAGTGGTTTTCTCGTGGTTTCCAGTTTTTAGTTGATAGAAAAAGTGTCAAATGCAAGCAGTGGAAAGTTGCAAAGTGGTGCAACTTTCATTATGCAACTTTTGTGACCAAACAAACTATTCCAACATGTTTGAATAGATATGTTTACACTAGAAATGGTCCTCTTTCGCACCCAAACACGTGGAATTGCTCTGAGCTACATTTAACCAGATCGATCCCTTAAGGGTCCAAAGTGCAAAATGGCTGTAAACTTCAGCATGTTGCTACTCAGATACCATGATGGTTAGAAAATTATCATTTGATCATATGGGATTGATTTGGGACCCTCTACAATAACCTCTCTCAGTTTTTATTAGCTCAGAGTGGTTTTCTTTTGGTGTCTAGTTTTCAGTTGATGGAAAAAGTGTCAACTAGAAGTAGTGGAAAGTTGCAAAGTGGTGCAACTTTCATTCTACAACTCCTGTGACCAAACAAACCATTCCAAAAAACTCAAATAGGTATTTTTATGCTAGGAATGGTCCTATTTAGTACCCAAACACATAGAATCTCTCTGAGCTACGTTCAACCGGATCGATCCCTTAAGGGTCCAAAGTGCAAAATGGCTGCAAACTTCAACATGTTGTTACTCAGATACCGTGATGCTTAGAAAGTTCTCATCTAATCCTATAGGATCGTGTTGGGCCCCTCTACAATAAGCTCTCTCAATTTTTTTTTATCTCAGAGTGGTTTTCCTGTGGTGTCCATTTTTCAGTTGATGGAAAGAGTGTCAAATGGAAGTAGTGGAAAGTTGCAAAGTGGTGCAACTTTCATTCTACAGCTCGTGTGACCAAATGAACTATTCCAACACATTTGAATAGGTATGTATATGATAGGAATGGTCCTATTTCACACCCAAACATGCATAATCACTCCGAGCTACGTTCAATCAGATCGATCCCTTAAGGGTCCAAAGTGCAAAATGGGTACAAACTTCATCATGTTGTTACTCAGATACCGTGATGCTTAGAAAATTATCGTTTGATCCTATGGGATCGTGTTGGGTCCCTTTGAAATAATCTCTCTCATTTTTTGTTATCTCAGAGTGGTTTTCCTATGGTGTCCAATTTTCAGTTGATGGAAAAAGTGTCAAATGCAAGTAGTGGAAAGTTGCAAAGTGGTGCAACTTTTGTTCTACAAATCGTGTGATCAAACGAACTGTTCTAACACATCCGAATAGGTATTTTTATGCTAGGAATGGTCTTGCTTCACACCCAAACACATAGAATCACTCTGAGGTATGTTCAACCGGATAGATCCCTTAAGGGTCCAAAGTGCAAAATGGCTGCAAACTTCAGCATGTTGTTACTCAGATATCGCGATTCTTAGAAACTTATCGTCTAATCCTATGGGATCATGTTGGATCCCTTTATAATAACCTCTCTCATTTTTTGTTATCTCAGAGTGGTTTTCCTATGGTGTCCAGTTTTCAGTTGATGGAAAAAGTGTCAAATGCAAGTAGTGGAAAGTTGCAAAGTGGTGCAACTTTCATTCTGCAACTCGTGTGACCAAACAAACTATTCCAACGCATCTGAATAAGTATGTTTACGCTAGGAATGGTCCTATTTCACACCCAAACACACATAATCACTCTGAGATATGTTCAACTGGATCGATCCCTTAACAGTTCAAGTGTAATATGTTGAAATAGGCCATTCCATCTATTGTTCAGGTTGTGTCTCGGTGATATGGGCCTGATGTAAGTAGGATAGGGAGTAGGAATAAGAAAATAACATTGGTAAAGGCACTTGAAGAGATTACTAATGTTGCTCCTATTCAAAATTCAAAATTCAAAATTGAGGCCCCTTAAAAGCAAGGCTAGAAGAGGTGAAAAGAAGAAATTGCTTGAAAATAAGTTAAAATAGGTTGGAAATAGGGTGAGGTTGTGGAGTTTGGTGTGTTCAAAAGGTTTGGAAGGAAAGGGGAGGTCAAAATTATGTTATGGCATTATGCCCTAGTTGGGAAAATAGGGGTTTTGAATGAAAAAGAGATGTTTGAGAGAACTTAAAAGTGGGTAAAGTGAAGAGGTAGCATAATTTGGTGGTCAATTAAGTTTGTGTAGGAAAAATTAAGAGTGTTGGAATAGGTTTTGAGGTTTGGGTTTAGTTTCGGGGGTTCGTTTCGCCAGTTAAGCCAAATTTTTTTGGAGGGGGGTTCGGTTCGTTTTGGGTTCGTTGGTACAAAAATCATGTAAAAATAAAATATAAATATATATGTAGCCTAGAAGCATGCATTAGGATTAGAATATCACACAATTTCATATAAACAACAAAACCACCATAAACTTGAATGCCATTTAAAACATGCATCATAAATATTCATCATTGAAACTTGAATTATGGTAGCCTGATATACAGAGTTTATTGATGTTAGGGTTAAATTTGTATGATTTTCAAAAAAGAAGCCAACTGAGTAGAGTTATCAATATTCTTCATAAATCATAAGAATTTTTTTAGTACACTAGCCATTTTGATGTCTTCTTTTAGTCTCAAACATTATTTTGTATCATTGTTACATTGGTCTTGAGAGTGGTAGCTTAATATAGCTCCACAATACAAAATCTAGTTTACCTGTGTAGTGTAACAATGGCATAGGCAGATTTTTCTTTCAAAGAACCAAAGGGTGAGTGCACAATTGAAGTGTATAAACACATATATTTTTGTAATATCAAGGATACTTTTTGAAACTTCCATGCATTGCTAATCTAAAAGGAATAGTCGTATACATATCCTTTGCTTAATTGAGTTGTTCCAATCAAAGGATTAAATATATTGGAATATTTTTATCAATCATTTCAAAGAATACCAATTGAAAAAATGTTTTTTTCTTTTAGATAAAGTTGTTTACCATCAATGAATTAATTTATTCAAGACAAACCATGAACGACAACAATGATCAATGCTATGGATAACCAATTAATAAGTATACACGTGAATAAGTCAAGCATGTACATGTGAATAAGGGAAGAACAAGTAGTCACAAACACATGCCTTGAAGTATACACACGAATACACAGTATACATAACTTAATACAAAGTATATACATGAATACAAGGTATACACATAAAAATGTGTAAGTCACAAGGTATACATTGGAACACATGTAAGTCACAATGAATACACGTATGTTGTAAAATATACACTTGAATACACGTAACTCATATCTATTGAACCATGAATTTATAACATGCAAATATGGACACCATTGATAAAAAAGATTTGTATTAACCAAATAGCCATGTATGCATACATCAATATATGTTGATATAAGTATAAAATATAGCTACAAAATATCCATATAGGCTTATGAGAATTCCATATAGGCATACAATGTAAAATATATCCAATACAAAATATGTACAAAACTGCCATGTAGGCATACAACAAAGGGCTCTGGAATCAAAAGTCATTGCTCTCTAGGCTCTTGAAATAAAATCTTGCCCTTTGTTGGTCGATTGGATGGCGATAGGTCTGTCACTCATTTTTTCTACACTCGAGGAGTGCTCCTGCTGCTCCTCCTATTAGCGTTAAGTTCTTGGTGAAGTTTTAACTATTACAATTTAAGAAGTAAAGACATTAATATATAGAAATTACATTATAAAAAATGATATATTTTAAAGAATAACCACTTACAACCATCTCACAATCACTCTCCACAAGGGAAATATTCGCATGCCGATGTTGAGACATGCTCAAGCCATGTACAAACCATCCAAATAGAAATTATACTACAAATCAATAATTTGGTTTTATTTTTCACTCAAACTAACATCTATAACAAGGAATGTAAATTGAAATTTAGTAATTTGCTTCATACCGCCCCTGTCAGAGCCATCGAGGATTGTATAGCGGATGAAACACCGATATCCATTGCCCTTGTAACATTTGGAGGTGTTTCCACAACCAAC
This sequence comes from Sequoia sempervirens, assembly GCA_007258455.2. Lineage (NCBI taxonomy): Eukaryota > Viridiplantae > Streptophyta > Pinopsida > Cupressales > Cupressaceae > Sequoia > Sequoia sempervirens. The sequence goes on from VDFB02000013.1 coordinate 141,499,346, forward strand.
ATCTTAAAATAAAACAAAAAAATATTTAATCACAAAAAAGTTACAATAGCGATCGATGTTATGACTTATAGTGTATGAGATCTAATGAACAAAATTTTGAGTACTTATTAAACTATATATTTCTGATTATCATGCTTACTATTTTCCCTATCCATATCTTGTTTGAAAGGACACATTTTTAGGATTTTACCCATAGCAGCAAGCCACTGAATTGTTTGATTAAATGCTTTTGTAGACATGTACAATAACTATGGTGGCATAGAGAATCCAACTTGAACTATTTGAAAAAATGCCTCAAAAGAAATGGGGTCTCATGGTGATGGAATTCCATTACAAACAAATGCACGTCATGGCATTCCATCACCATAAGAACACATTTATTTCAGGAATTTTTTCAAAAAGTTCATTTCCTTCTCTATGGTATTATTGCTTACTATTATGCTTTGATAGATATTTTTCCAAGCATCAATGATTTGTTGGAAAGCACCTATTTTATGCTTTTGGCCATAGCAGCAAGGAAGCATGAGTAGTTTGATAAAATTATTTGGCGCACATGTATGAAAAATGTGACCTATCATAGAAAAGGTGGTGAGTATTTTGAAGAAATGCCTCGAAGAAATGTTGTCTCATGGTGATGGAATGGAATTCCATCGTGCCATGAGACTACATTTCTTCGAGGAATTTTTTGAAACTACTAACTGCCTTGTCTATGCTATTGCTTACTATTATGGTTTCATAGATTTTTTCCAAGAATCCATAGTTTGTCATGCAGGTGCACCTTTGCAAGCACATGCCTCCATGTGAAGAAATTGCATCAAGTTGCTCATGTTGACTTCTAAACAACTATGTCGTAGTTGAAATTTTGTCATCTATCAACATCTAGTTATTAGTTATGGAATGTGAATTAATGCTTTGAGTTTGAATGATGTGCAATGCAACATAACCAATGATATGAATATAAAATACAAACATATATTAACCTAAAACTACACTGTGATCCTGTAATTTTATTAAAATCATAAAACTAAATTAGTTAATCTTGTATTTCAAAATAAAAATTTAATGAATTAAATTCAATGAACATGCTAACTTTTACCCGAGTATCAATTTCATCGTATCATGAAAAATGTCAACTGCCCTCTCCATCTCCATAGCTACATACAGATCCTCTGCAATAGCCTCCTAAGTGCCAGTGAGGTCATGTGAACAAGTCACCCCGCTAGATTGGCACACATGGGTTCGAAGGCCACCACTCAAAGACTCCCCTGGATGGTGCTATAGAATAGGGCTAGTATGATGGATGGCACTCTGGGTCAAAGTGTTGATCACCTACAATGTCTCTACATCGACACTCTCCTTCACGACGACTAGCATAACAACATGCTCATGAGGCGGCCTAGTGATAGCTCGTCTCCATTGTCATGTAGGATCCAACTATGCACGAGGCCTATCCTAAGCTGACCACCCACCTCTCCCTTGGAATTCCCTCATATAAAAATAATTTGGGATTTTCTTCAATATGAACTCACTGTATAGTTTCCTAAGAAAATATTGGGGGACTTCACAATTGTTGCATGGTCAGTCATCAAATACCATGTACCACCTATCATAAAAACGGTTCCTAATCTCTTGGTGGTGACACCAATGAGTATGAAACCTCTTCGCATTGAGGCTAAAATTTTGATTTGTGTGTGGGTCAGTGAATGATGAACACAAGTCACCTTTTGTAATTTTTAAATCCTTTACTTGTTTATATGATAGTTTATCTGCATAATATGCCCTAGCTTCCTACCTCCTATCTTGCCATCCAGTTATTTGTTTTCTAATTGAATCCAAATTTTTTAGCATATCTTTCAATGAATTTGTGAGGGTCATTCTCTCTGTGGTTGAACCATTTGGATCACTCAACCTACTAATAAAATCCTCATTTTTTTCTTGCTCTCAATCTCACTCATTAAATTTTTTTGAGTGCTAGGAGGGTGTTGACGGATTGGTGGAGGAGGTTGTTGTTGAGGTTAATTTTCTTGTTTAGGATTTTTTTCTTCAGGATTTGGTTGCTCTTCTTGTTGAGGATTTTGTGGGTTTGTGGGTTCATTTGCATCTCCTACAAATTCAAAAATTTATATATCAAATCTAACCTAAAACTAAGAAATTCAAAACAAACAACAAACAATACTTACCTCTCCCACCTCTTCGTCGTCGTGGCACCATCCTTGCAAAGAAATAGCAATTCTTGTTGAAGATTTGTGCTCAATACCTCCTCCTAAAATGCGAGCGTGAAAGTTGGGGGTTTTGGCCACGGGTAGGAGAAGAAAATAGTTGAAGTGAAAATGAAGACTTTCACTTTTTTTTTTCCTTTTAATGTGCTATAATGTGAGCACATTATAACACACTCGTGTTATAGAATTTTCAAACTTTTTTTAGAAAGTGGCCACAAAATTGCCACCCAACTTCATGCACCCACCCAAAAAATAAATATAATAATAAAATTTAATTTATTTAAAATTATACTTTTTGGGAAGATTATAATAAGGACTACATACTTACCAAAAATAAATTTTAAATGAATTGATTTGATTCCCCAAAAGGTAAATCAAAAGTGATTTTTTATCAGCATTTTGATAGCTATAAAGGAGACTCCGTTATAGGTATGGTTTAAAACTAGTGGGGTTCTATCCAAGGGGGTTTGATCTAAGCTAGTTTGATGAAACCCTCTTCAATTGGAATTATTTAAATGGAAAATTTTAAGGGTTAAATCATTATATTTTCTAAAAAAAAATGATTTTAGCAAAAATAAGAATCTCCCAGAAATTGTAAACCAGCTTTGTGGGATCACCTAGCACTAGACATTATATGCTTGGGGGCATTGTATCCTAGCGCACCTGTATTATGATCTTGGATGGCTTGTCTTTTGGGAGGTGGATAGTATGGTACACTGTATGCCTCTACAGGTTTGGTGCCTTGATCATATCACTTGTACTAGGCCTACTGGCTTCCTATGTTTGACAACCATGGGGTATCCTTGGGCCTTTGGCTATCCTCTACAATGGTTCTAGCAGTATGACAATTTACACTTTTGGAGTGTGCGGTTTGACTAATTGGAGGAGGATGAGATCCTTTGGAGACTTTATCAACTTGTGCTTTAGTGACCAAATCACACTTGGTAGATGAGGAGGTTATTGCTAGATAGGTTTTTGATCGAAAAAAATGATTACATAGTACATCCTTTCTACTATGATCAGGTCATGTGGTAGTTTGAGAAAATATAGATAACACCCAGGGCACAAACCTTCTTCAGGAGATCAGTGCAGAGTGCTCGTAGACCATGTGTTACTGTATGGTTCACTGTAGATGATGTTATCCACAGTGACTCTAGGTACTCGGATCATGACACACCTCTGATCTCTGATGTAGATGATGTTAGTGCCATAGATGACTATGAGGAGTGATGGACAATATCATGACTAGCCCTCGTGTTTCCTATGGAGGAACCAATAGGTGATGCATGCCCACTCCTAGATGAGGGAGATGAGATAGAGGATAGGGCTGACAAGACACACTATAGGGCTGTAGACATATTTATAGATGTCATAGATGAAGAGTACGATGAGGATGTAGATCTTGAATATGATGGCCAGGACAGAGGAGATGAGGAGGATGAGGAGGAGTAGTCCTTGAGCAAGGGTTATGAGGCAATAGATGAGGATCCAATAGGGCACGAGTGGGGAGATCCCTCTCCCATTCGTATGACTAGATCACGAGCAACAACTATGATAGGGACCAATACCCATAGTCATGGAGAGGCTAGCACATCCTCCATGCCCCTTGCACATGTTGAGGCTGATTTTACATAGCCTGTGAGCGATATAGGTGATGATATTTTATTTATTGTTATACTTCATGTTTGTGCTTACACTCTATATATATATCATGATGTGTACTAATATTTTATTATTTCTATCTTTTAGTATCTATGAGATACTTCCAGGATCTCTATTGATAGGTGGCTGTAGAGATAGTTCCCCCATTAGTCAATGAGGAGGCCGTAGGATTAGACTATGTTCCCTCACCAATTGTGGATCATGACCCAGAGTTGTTTAGGCCATACGTGAGACTGCAGGCAACATATGAGAGTTTCAGGAGGCATGTCCATCAAACTGATGCTCCTCAGAGGCATAGTCATCCCAAACCCTAGCATAGTTCAAGAGACTAGAGGAAGAGGTAGCCACACTACTGGCAGAGAGAGATCAAATAGCAGGAGCACATCGAGAGGCCCTTCGACAGATATGGGGTTTAGAGTTTTATCTTGGTACACTCAGTGGATCGTGATCATAATCACACACCACTATCTCTCGACAGACTGCTACTAGAAATATGTGATCACTAGGTCCCAAGGGATCTAGAAGTCACAAGCCTCAGTAGTATTATATATTTGATGACATGTACACAAAAATTTGATATATATATATGGACTTTATATTTTCTTATGTTTTCTTATGTATTCTAATGTTAAATGGAAATGTGATTAATTAAATAACCATTGTAGATTATTTAATGAATGCTTCCATGATTCAATATGCTTTATGTGATCTAACAAAAAATTATTACAGTTTCTCTTAGATGCAACATTGTGATTAAGTATGTTATGTTAAATTAAATGCACCTATGATCTAACTAAAGAAAATTAAATGCATATAAGGATCTAATCTAACACAACACACAAGATAAGCTTGAATAGTATGAAATTTAAAGTAATTGTTTAAAGATGAATTAAATAACCACCTTAGTGTTCAAGACACATAAGTGACTATTTGTCAAGAATGAAGCAATGCAAAAGCTCTTGGTATGGAATCTAGTAACTCTAACAACATTGCTTATCATTCATACTATTCAAGGGGATTAGACATAATACCAATGTAGACATGTAGTATTGATAGGATCTTTGAGAGGTGTGTCATCCATTTCTATTAATGTGTATGCACCAGACCTATAACCTTCATTAATTATGTAGGGTCCTAACCAATTAGGACTGAATTTTCCTTTTTCATAAGTCTAAGTCACCTTTACTGAATTTTCCTTTTTCAGTCAGGTCGGCATTGACGTTTCATTGATTTTCATACAAGACTAAGTCACCTTTACTGAATACATGAATGAAATGATCACTATAATTATGTTGTAATTGCTTAGCATAAGCTTGGAGGTGCTTAAGAGTGTTAATGTGTTGTTCAACAAGCATCTCAAGCTGATGTAATCGTTGTTGTTGGTAAGTGTCATCATTGATGAGTCCTTGAAGAGAAATCTATAACGTGGGAATTTCTAACTCCAAGGGCATAATTGCCATGGTACCATAAACAAGCTTCTAAGGAGTTATTCTAGTGGATGTTCTAATGCGTACCTCAGTTGTGTATTCCCATCCTTGTTCTGTTTATTTACTATTTTTCTGAGGATTTGTTGAGGGTATTATTAGTTGCTTCAACTTGTCTGTTAGATTGCGGGTAGTAAGGTGTTGAAAAGAAATGTTGGATATTAAATGTATCAAGAAATTTATTGAAATCATTGTTCTTTAATGGTGTTGGTTATGTGTAGGATCATCATGGAAAAAATAGGCCCTTAAGTGGCAAAAAATTCAAAAAATTCAGAGTTAGGCAAATTGACGTAAAAAATTGAATAAGTTATCTATATTATTTCAAAAATATGTAAGAATAGAATCTATAACAAATTGAATGTAGTTTCTAAACTACTAGGTTTCTTTAAGAAAAAAAAAATCTATTTGGTGAAAATTTGAAATTTCAATGCAATAGTACTTAAATTTCAAGGGATAAAAGTAGGTGGTTGTCCCACCCTAACCACAATAAAATGATAATATTTTTTTATAAGATTTTAGATATAAGTAGAGGACTCATGCGATGTTTTTCAATCAGCCTATCAATCAGGACTTTAGTCATAATTTGAATAGAAAATGAATAATAATTACTTATTAAATTCAAAGTAAAGCATAATTTATATCGGTGGAAAGCTAAGAATCTCCTTTAAAAACCCTTTTTGTATCATCAATTTTGGGTAAACAACTAGTTGTTAGCTACATACCCATCATATTGCCACTTTTTGGCCCATCATGATCTTGCACATACCCTGTTCTGTTATCTAAAATTATCACTAAAGGAAGTCCAAAGCAAGCAATAATGTGTTCCAATATGAAACAACATATTACATCAGCAGTTGTGGATCGAAGAGGAATAAATTCTACTCATTTTGTAAAATAATCCATTGTTGTGATTATAAATGCATGTCCAATAGATGAAGGTGGCGAGATCTTTCCAAATAGATCCAATCCCCAAAGTGAGAGTTGCCAAATAGGAATTTGATCCTAGAGCTTAGAAGAATGAATCAAATTGCTATGTTCATGACATTTGTGACATCTATTAACATATGCAAAGAAATATTTTTCCATATGTCTCTAGTAATATCCCATACAAATGAGTTTTTGCACTAAGGATCTCCCTCCAAAATGACCTCCACAGGCACCCACATGTGCCTCTTCAAGTGCTATGGGGATTTTAGATTTGTTAAGACATCTAAGCAAAATGTTGTTAAAGGATCTTCTATATAATATATCGGCAAGGATGATGTACTTGGTTGCTAGTTTTCATAGGCAATGTTGGGTGTTCTTTGTTGTGGGCTCAGAAATAGTACCATCTTTCAAATAGTTGAATATTGTATTATACCATTTACTCAAGTCTTGCTTGATTTTTTTGAATACTTCTTCAAGTTTTTCATTGATGGATGGTTTCATGATTGGGTGAATAGTAAATGTGAAATCTTTCAAAGGATCTAGAGGTGATATAAGATAAGTTGCACTTTCCATTGCATTTGCATGTCGATTATATTTTCATGGGATATTGTTAGGTATGTGTAGGATCATCATGGAAAAAACAGGCTCTTAAGTGGTGAAAATTTTAGAAAAATTAGAGTTAGGCAACTTGATGTAAAAATTTGAATAAGTTATCTATATTATTTCAAAAATATATAAGAATAGAATATGTAGCAAATTGAATGTAGTTTCTAAACTACTAGGTTTATTTTAAAAAAAGATCTATTTGGTGAAAATTTGAAATTTCAATGTAGTAGTACCTAAATTTTAGGGAAAAAATAAGAAGTAGGTGTCTATCTGACCACCCTAACCACAATAAAATGATAATATTTTTTTATAAGATTTTAGATATAAGTAGAGGACTCATGTCCTAATGTGATGCATTATTTTTAATAATTTTTTTCCAAGTAAATAATTAATTATGAATTTCTTATTACAACTTCTAAAAAATATAAAAAACTTGTATGCTTGACCACCTTAACTTGGTCAAAACTTCATGAAATCCATTTTTTTTAATCCTATAGTACGCGAAGCATAGAATGTGACACATGTTTCAAATTCAAAAAATATGATACCATTTGAGAGCTATAGATGTTTTTCAATAAGCCTATCAATTAGGACTTTAGTTGTAATTCAAATAGAAAATGAATAATAATTATTTATTAAATTCAAAGTAACACATAATTTATATTGGTGGAAAGCCGAGAATCTCCTTTAAAAATTCTTTTTGTCAGCCACATACCCATCATACTGCCACTTTTTGGCCCATCATGATCCTGGACATAGCCTAACATCAATAGTGAATGATTCAAAACTTTCTAACAAGCTCATTGTGAGATCTTTATATTTTGATAACTTGTCCTGATTTTCTTGATATGTCCCATTTCTTTTTTTGATTGCTAATTGCGAATCACCAAAGATCTTAATGTCTTTTGCACTCAAGATTAAAGCATCACATAGCCCAGTGATCAATCCTTCATACTCAACAGTGTTGTTCGTACATAGGAAGTTTAATCGATATGATAAGGGAATAGGCTTTCCTATAGGTGGGATGAGTATAACACTAGCATCGAAGCCTGTTCTACACTTAGATCCATCAAAGTATAACTCCCATGTACTAGTTTCAATTATCAACACATTATCGCCAGGGAAAGAGTCATTAGTAGGTAATGTCAAAGGTGAAGGAGTGTCAGCCAATTGGTCAGTCAAGTCATGGCCCTTAATTTCTTTTTCTAAAACAAAATTCAAGTCAAACTCAGTCAATAACATCACCCACTTAGCTAGACATCTTGATAAATCTATTTTATTGAAAAGATATTTAAGAGGGTCAATTTTTTCATCACTTGTATTTTGACATTCAATAAATAATGTCACAACTTACTGGTAGTGAATACAAGGGCCAAACATTTTTTTTGATTTTTGTATATCATTTCTCATAATCTATCATGGTTTAGCTGATGTAATAGACCAGATGCTCTTTACCATTTTGGTCTTGTTGAGGCAACAATGCTGTGAGAGCATGGGCTGATGCAACTGTATAAAGTATGAACAATTTATTTTGCACAGTGGGTTGAAAAATAGGCAGAGTTGCAAGGTATTCCTTAAAACTCTCAAAATCCTATTTACAATCATCATTCTAATCAAATTGGACATCCTTTTTAAGGATATGCGTAAATGGTAACGTTCAATCAGCTAGAGATGCAACAAAATGATGGATGGCTTGAATTCTTCCTTGTAACATGCGTAACTGAGAAATGTTTTTAGGAGGTGGCATGCTGACAATAGCATTAATATTATTTGGATCCACCTCAATGCCTCTATGAGATACGATAAACCCTAAAAATTTTCCACTATCTACACCAAAGACACAATTTTTGGATTCAATCTCATGTATTTTCACATCTGCTCAAAGATTTTCTAAAGGACATTCACGTTGTCTTGTCTTATTAACGATTTTGCTAGAATTTCATCAATGTAATCTTCCAAAATTTCATGTATGTAATCATGAAATATTAGTGTCATAGCTCATTGATATGTTGTGCCCGCATTCTTTAATCCAAAAGGCATCATAACCCAACAAAATTTTCCCCTAACGGCTGTAAATGTTGATTTGTACTAATCTTGAGGGTTTATGAAAATTTGATTATATCCAGAAAATCCATTCATGAGTGACAACAAAGCATGTACGACAGTTGAATCCACTATAATATCTATATTAGGAAAGGGAAATTCATCTTTTAGAGATTCTTTATTTAGATCATGAAAATCCGTACACATCCTAATATGATTGTCAAGTTTTGCAACTGCAACAATGTTTGAGATCCATGAAGAATAATCTATAGGTCATATGAAACCAACGTCGAGGAGTTTTTAAAGTTCACCCTTAACAAGTAAAGCTATTTTAGGATTCATCTTTCGTATCTTTTGTCGAATAGGATTGGAATTTTCAACAATGACAATATTGTGTGTCACTATCTTCAGATCGATTCCTAGTATATTTGAATATTTCAAGGAAAAGAGTTCAGGAAAGTCATGGAGCAAGGTTGTAGTATCTTCTTGTTCTTCATCATCAAGGTACTTCCCTATATTAATGATTTTTTCTTTATCATTGATGTCCATTCGTATACCAATTGTATCCCCTAAAGGAAGTATATTTGACCTTGGAAATTTAGGATTGTATTGTTCTGCACTTATGTTGTTCTTAATACTTTCACCTTCTGCATCTTTTTGCTTGGTACTGATCATAGCGCATGTAACCTTTGTCTTGGAAGGAGTAGATGGTGTATCATAAAATCCTAACATTTGTGTCAAGGCTTCATCATCTTCAAAGCACTCCCATGATGGTGGTAAATCCATGTCAAGCAATTTGGGATGCTTCATTGTGAGGTTGATTTTTGGATTGCACATGATAGTATTGATGTTTAATGATGGTTTCTTTGTTGCTTGTGTAATTTTAGAAGGACAATATCCCAAACTAGTCTTTGTATCTTGTGTGTTAGGCTCTATGGGAGCCTGAATGCCTTGTTCTCTCTTTCCACATCCTTTACTGCTATAACTCAATTGTTTCACAAGTTTGTAACCTCTTCCATAAAGTTTTTCCATTCCTTCAGGTTTAGTGGCTATAGGTAGTCTATCTCATCAAAGTTTGTTGTATAACTTGTATCCTCTTCAAGAGTAGATGAGTTAGATGTTTGTGAGTGTTCTTCTAGGTTCTGAGTTGACATGACCATTTGTTTTTTTTTTCATCTTCTTTTCTTGTGATTATGTATTCTCCCATAAATGAGGGTGTAAACTCCAAATAACCCCAATCATCGTCTAACAATTTTGAACTATTTCCATTTCTTTCTTGTCTTCTTGTAAAGGTTCTATGTTGAATGTTGGAATTAATGTGCTCAGAGGACTTGTTGTTCCTTTTTCAACTTGTAAGAAAATTTCAGGCTCAAGGTCCATTTCAAGTTGGTATACCTTGTTGTCATAGACATACTTCATAATACGATGAAGAGTCGAAGGCACCACATGCATCTTATGAATACATGGTCTTCCCAAAAGAAGATTGTATGAAAGGTCATGAGGCATTGAATGAATAGAAGTTTGTAAGGTGGCCTTTCTGACTGTAATAGGTAAAGTAATCACACCAAGCGGTTGCCTTCCTACATTGTAAAATCCTTGAATTGATAAAGAGTCAGGCTGCATTGTTGATTTTTCTACTCGCAACTTATCTAAGAGTTTCACACTACAAAAATTAAGGGAGGAGCCATTATAAACCATGGTCCCTTTTATGCCTATTCGATTAAATTGAGAAATTATCATAAAGGCCTCATTTTTATGTCTCAATGCCAAAGGGGGCAGTTCATGTTGGTGAAATGTTATGTCTACATAAACTGTATTCATTTCCTATATGAGAGTTGCCACATCATTTTCATTTGTGCCGAGAGAGGAACCACTATTTGTTGTAAGGTTATTTGAAGAATATTGTGATAGTATGGTGAATTCATAATTAAGTCCCATAGGGATATCTTTGTAGGAGTATTATTAAGTTGTTCAACAAGATTATACTCCTTCCCACTATGCGAAGTTAAATGAGGGGCACTGGGAAAAATGGGATTAGGTAAAAGTAAGGGTGTCAGGGTTGGTTGTTGTGGTTATAGATTATTTCTATTGTTGTATGTATGAGCAACAATATTATGACTTGGTTGCTGCAATACATTAGTCTTAGGTAGATAAAGGGTTAACTCAAGCTTGTTTTTAGGTTGTGGTTTATGTGAAGGTGAGTAAGGGATGAGTTGAGGTTGAATCACATTAACTTGTGTTTTTGGTTTCTCATAACAAGCCTTAGTGGATGGGATTTGTGAGATGAAGTCCTCAAGGGCTTCATCTAACATGTATAAGTCATCACTACTAAAGGGCTTGGATGATATGCTTTTTCTATATTTAAGCATTTTTGAATTGTTTCTTTTGATGTTTTTGGTTTTTTATTTTCATTTTCTAATGAATCTAATCTAAGTGAACTAGGAAATAATGCTAAAAATGAAAATTGCAAAAATATATTGCTATCCATAATTGCCATGAATGTAAATAGTGTTATTTCTAATGACTTTAATGGAACAGAAAGAAACTGTACTGAAACAAAAAAGTAACAAAGGAAAACAAAAGCTTAAAAACTGGAAATGTATTTTTGTAAATAGCAGTGCAAATTTTGCACTGGGATTTATTCGCCCAAGGTGGTGAATGAGTCCCAGTAGGGATTTTTTTTTTGAATTTTTAAATTTTTTGGTTTATTTTTATGTTTTCTATGTTATATGGCTTAGATTTAGGATGCAAATGATTTTTTCAATGATTTTCAATGAAATTAAGTTAAAAAATGTAAGCTAAATGAGCTTTTCACTAATGAAATTTTTGAAACCCTAGAATGCAAATTGAACAATGCAATGTTAATGCAAGCTAAATATAGGATGAAAATGCACTCCAAATTAGAAATATGACGCTCTATATGTGTTGGAGTGAAAATGACACTAAGAGGGGGGGTGAATCAGTGTCTTAATAGATTTGACCAATTTTCAAAAATTTAAACCATAGCTCAAATTTGATCTCAAAATTACTTTGATTAATGCATTCATGAGTTGAATGTAATCACTCATAAAAAGATTTGAGAAAATTATTAACCAAAAAATTAACAAAAACAATAACAACTCAGTAAAGCAGTGAGACCACAAAAAAACAAAGAGACAAGATTTTTTCAAGTGGAAAACCCTCCTGGGGTATGAAAACCACTCCCGAAATGCCTTGTAGGCTTAATATTTTAATCAACTATTTACAATGCCTTATAGGCTAATTTTTGAGCACCTACTCAAGGAACACCAACCCCTCATTTAGAGATATCAATCTCAAGGAGTACCAACCCCTCAAATTATTTTCTGAACAATAATAATATCAGAGGATCTCTCTGTTTTCAAGTAAGCTCATAAAACTTAGTTTTCTCATCTACCTAATACCCTAAGAATCCAAATGTTGAATCCTTAAAATATTACATAGAGAATAATTACAATACTGTTTTGCATCATTTTTTCCAGATTTTGTATTACAGAGTTTTTCAATACATCTCTTGATACAACCAAATAACTATGTCTCATAATGATAACTAGAAGAATCATAGTTTTCAAAACACTTTTTTTATATACATTTCAAGTATGTCTATCAGAATAATCTTCAAAGAAATTTGAGGTCAAAGGAGAGCTGAAACCTCCTTTCTAAATTCAAGAAAAAGATGCCAGAGAATAAAAATCTGCCAGAGTAATGCCTGTGCAATAGGCTGTAAAGACTTTGATAAGTTATATCAATGCTTTGAAAAGAGTAAATCAAGAAAATTTATCAAATTTACATTTGCTTTAACAAAATCCCTAATCAAATGCTATTAATCTGAAGATGGACATCATTTTGAAGCTATTTTTAGATTACCCAAATGCTCAAATGTTTATTTCTGAATAGCCACATTCTTAAACTTTTATTTCTGAAAACCCAGGATCTATTCCAGCTATAACTTCAATATAATAATTTTTGACAGTCAAAAGATTCCAATACTTGCAGATTCTCACTTGAAAAGACTAGAGACATATCATTTTCTGAGAGCATCCATTTAAAGATAAAAGAGTTACCTGATAGAGATGAAAGTAATTGACAAATGCGACCATTAGTGAAGCATTTACCAACTAGTAAGTAGAGCCATCAAATCTCTTCCTCCTTCGTACTCTTGACCAATCATACTCAGCCATCAAACAAAAATTTCTTCCTCTTACAGCTATTATAGCCAACTGGATTAAAGAATGATAATTGTTATGTCCATTCATGGAGGCGGCCAGGCTAGGGTTCCATACCCAACCAAAAAGATAACAAAAAGGAAACACATTCTTCCCTAAGATGCCTTCATTTGAATCAAAGCTTTTTTAATATATTTTTCAAAGTTTGAAAAAAAAAAAACATCATTAATAATAAGAATCAGCTGTCCAAAAGAAATGTCGACTAAATAATTACAAATTATCTCAAAACTAAATTTGTGAATTCTTTCACATATTGTCCAAGATGACGCTGCCAATGGTCAAATAAGAATGCCTTTTCACAAATTCAAAATGTAGTAATTGATGAAAAAATCAATTAATAAACATAGTGCCATGTCAAAAATTTCAAAAAGGCTGACCACTTCATTATCTCTTAATCATGTTATCAACACATGATAAATAATAATCAAGCTGAGCCAACGTGAAATGCCTTTGATATTTGCTAATATTTCGACCAAGACTTTGCTGACTTGAAGACATTCCAAAAATTTGACAACTATGTAACCATCAAGTGGAGCTTCCAACATAATTTGCACCAAGACAAAGCCATGTCATTTTTTTTAAAAGACCTTTAAAGTAAGAATGATAATCATTAAGCACGAATCAAAATACGACTTTTAAACAAAATCATTTGCCAAGGTATGTTCACCAAATAATGCCCAAAACTGATCATTAAAAGAATTGCCATAAATATGACTTTTACAAAGTCATATTTAATGTAAAACGAATCTTCAAAATACCAACCAAAACCAAGTGAAAGCTACGAATGGTGATTTCTCCATGAAGAGTAATATGAAACTTATGCTAATATTAATTTGAATATGAAGGCATTGATGTAATAAACAAATTGTCAGAAATGAAACAGAGTATCAAAGTATTGAACCACATGTTCCATGATCATCAATGAAATGCTAATTCAAATACTACTGAGTAAACCATGAAATATTATACCTAAACGAGTGAAGACCAAGATCATAATTCTGATACTGAAAAGAGGGCCTAAAGCTGAAAACCAATACCATGAACCAAGTTCAAGTACAAATAAGATAACCCGTATATGAATGAGGCTCAAACTGATTAGTACCATAAGATATTAAAATTCTGAAAGTAAATTGAGTCTGAATGTAACCCAATATGAAAATTTTGAATGTAAACTGTCCACTGAATGCCAATACAAATAAGCCATATAAACATATTTTTCATTAAATATGTACCATGATCAAGCATAAAAAACCAATCTAAAACTCTCAACAAATAGAACCAACTGAAGGTGATTTTTTCATCAAGGACAAACCATTTGAACACAACTGAGATCCAACAAACTCCCCCTTTGTCCTTGATGGCAAAACACAAATGACTCTCCCCCTTTTTGCCTCAATGACAAAGAATAGAAGAGAGGAGTGTGCATTGCCATGAAACACAACTAAGAAGCCAACCAAAATACTATGATAAATAGCTGTAAATAGACTAACAGTGCAACAACCAAGATTGTAGGAGAGTTGTAAGTGAATAAAAACATATAACATGCTCCCCCTAAGCTGAAGCTTGGTGAATTAGAGAAGTAACGATTGAGAGATAACTCCCAATGGAAGTCTTAGCCTTTCAAATAACTCTTTAGCTAAGGGATTAGTAAAAATGGCAGCCACCTAATCTTGTGAACCAACAAACTGTAAACAGACTTCATTAGCCAGTACCTTTTCTCGAAGAAAGTGAAACTTGATAGCAATATGTTTAGTGTGAGAGTGCATAACAGGATTTTTTGATATATTTATCGCACTAGTGTTATCACATAGAATAGAAATAGGTTTAGGAACTTCAATACCCATATCTGAAAGAGTTTGACTCATCCACAGTACTTACGAAGTGGCAACAATGTATTATGCTTCAACAGTAGAGAGAAAAATAGATTTTTGTTTCTTGCTATACCATGCCACTAAACGGTCACCAAGAAAGAATGCAGCACCACTGGTGCTTTTCCTATCATCCAAACAACCAACCCAGTCAGCATCAATATATGCAATTAAAGAAAAATAATTTCTTCTAGGATACTAGAGACCATAATCAAGAGTTCCCTGAATGTATTTAAAGATCCTTTTAACATCAGTAACATGAGATTCTTTAGGTGATGCCTAAAACCGTGCAACTGTGCAAACTGCCTGCATTATGTCAGGTCTAGAGGTCGTTAAATATAATAGACTGCCAATCATTGATCTATATTTAGTTTGATTTGTATAAGGAGATTCATCAACCTTAGTAAGTTTGCATCTAGTAACCATTGGAGTGCTAACTGGATGGAATTCCTCCATCTGAAATTTTTTAAGCATCTCTCTAGCATACTTGGTTTGAGAGAGAAATATGCCATTTTCAAGTTGAGAAATTTGAAGACCCAAAAAGAAATAATTCTCCCAATAAAGACATTTCAAACACAGATTCCATAAGCTGAGAGAATTTTTTACTCAAAGTAACATTATTGCAGCCAAAGATAGTGTCATCAACGTAAATTTCAACAACCAAAATATCAGTACCTTCAGTTTTAACATAAAGATTGTTGTCAACACCTCCTTTAACAAAGCCATTAGAAATCAAATGACTATCCAACCTAGAGTACCAAGCTCTAGGTGCTTGTTTTAAGCCATAGAGGGCCTTTTTCAACCTGTAAACATGATTAGGCTTATCTTTGCAAATAAATCCTCCAGGTTGTTCAACATAGACCTCTTCATCTAAGTAGCCATTTAAAAAGGAAGTTTTGACATCCATTTGATAGACAGTAAAGTTTTTATAAAAAGAATAAGCCAAGAATATTCTGATAGATTCTAGTCTAGCAACAGGTGCAAAGATTTCATCAAAATCAATACCTTCTTGTTGAGCATAGCATTTGTAGACAAACCTTTCTTTGTTGCGAACAACATTGCCATTTTCATCAAGCATATTCTATATATCCATTTGCCTCCAATGGCATTCTTGTCATCTGGTCTTCAGACTAACTCCCAAGTTTGATTTTTCTCAATCTGATCAATTTCTTCCTTCATAGCATTAACCCAACATAAATATGTGAGAGCTTCATTAAAATTTTTAGGCTCAAACTAAGTAACTAAACAGAAAGCTATTTGAGCTTTTTCATCAGATTTTGTAGCCTTTCTTCTAGTTTGAACTCCTACATTTTTATCCCCAATAATATGATCTCTGGGGTGGTATTTAGCAAGAGATTTTAAAGGAGTTTTTGATACACATTTTTCAGGACTTTCTTCTTCAATTTTAGAGCTTGTTGATTCAACATTAGGTTTTTCTATTTCAACTCCTTCTGAATTCATTTCAGGTTCAAGTTCTTCTTTCTCATTACCCTGCATAGGTCTAGCATTTAAATGGGGCATTTCATCAAATTTTACATTAACAAATTCAACAATCTTATTAAGCCTTTTGTTAAGACATTTATAAGCTTTTTTGTGAGTTGAGTATCCCAAAAAGATACCCTCATCACTCTTTGATTGAAAACTACCAAGGTTATCATCATCTTTCTTAATAAAACACTTGCTTCCAAAAATTTTAAAATACTTCACAGAAGTTGTTTTTCCATATCATAGTTCGTAAGGAGTGTGTTTAGATTTCACCCTAAGCTCCACTCTATTCAAAATGTATGGGTGATCCCATAATAGTGGTTTACAATTTTTGGCCATATGAACAAATCTTCTTTCAAGCGGCTACCGTGAGGAATTTGAAGATGGTGCAAACTAGGTCAGATTCTAAAAATATTTTTTTCAAAATTTTTGGAATAAATTGCACTTCTTTTTCCATCTCCCACAAAAATAGATTTTTTTCAGAAAACAACATTTTTAAAAGTTCTATAACGCTTTTTTTCCATGAAGGATAAAATTCTAATTCTTAAAATTTAGATTTGTAACTCTGATATCTAGTGCTTCCACTTGGTTAGATAGTTTTTTATTGAATATTTTTTCCTAATCAAGTTTCAACTAATTACAATTTAGACTTATAATGTAACTTTTTATATGTCATTTTATTTTATTTTTTGTTATCAAGGTGTGCACTCATTAATTTTTTTGATAATATTATATTTTTCCACATGTGAAGAACAAAGAAATTCATTTTCGATGAAAAACCTATGTTTAATAAAACTTAAAATCAAATACATAACAAAACCAAAACATATTAAAATTATATTCATTGGATAGCTTGTTCTGAGGAATACCATAATCATTTGAAATAAATTTTAAATGAATTCATTTGATCCCCAAAAATCTAAATCAAAAGTGATTTTTTATCAGCATTTTGATAGGTGTAAAGGAGAGCATTTATAGGTATGGTTTAAAACTAGCGAGGTTCTATCCAAGGGGGTTTGATCTAAGGTGATTTGATCAAACCCTCTTCAATTGGAATCCTTAAAATGGAACTTTTTAAGGCTTAAATCATTATATTTTCTAAAAATATGTGATTTCAACTAAAATTAGTTCCTCTCAGGAATTGTAAACCACTATTATTATACATTTATATGAACAACTTCTTTCAAGTACATATTGGGCAACTTAGCTTCATCTAGCATTGTTCTAGCCATTTATTTTATAGTTCTATTCTTACGTTCAACTACTCTGTTTCATTGAGGTGTTTTAGTTGTAGCATACTGCCTTTTAATACCATGCTATTCATAGTAATCAATAAACTCTTGAGAGGTGAACTCACCTCCTTTGTCAGATCGAAGAAATTTGAGTTTCAAATCTAATTCCTTTTCAACCATTTTACAAAAGATTTTGAACCTTTCAAAGGCTTCTGATTTGTGCTTAAGAAATGTGACCCATACCATTCTAGTATAATCATCCACAAATAGCATAAAATATTTTTCACCATTAATAGACCTTGTTCTAGTTGGTCCACACAAGTCTGTATGCACTAGCTGTAAAGGTTTTGATGAAGAATGTTCTTTTGTTCTGAAGCTGATTTTAGTTTTTTTACCACTTAAACATTCTTTGCACACAAAATTTTCTGGCTTGTTAAGGATTGGTTATCCTCTAACATTCTGATTTTTATTGATTCTAACCAGATTTTCAAAGTTTATGTGTCCTAATCTTTTATGCCATAACCAACTCTTTTCAATTTGCCCCATTAGACACATACCTTGATTATTGTCATTTTTTGATGCGTCAAGAAGATTGTAAACATTTCCTTTAGTCCTTCTTCCAGCTGCAATAGCCTTTCCAAGCTTGTTTTTGATCTCACATCCCTGTGAAGTGAACAAAACATGATAACCATTGTCATAGATTTGACTAACACTTAGATGATTGTGCTTAATACCTTCCACATAGTACACATTATAGATAGGCGTTTCTTCATTCAGAAGAAATGAACCTCTACCTTTAATTTGTATACCAAAATTATCACCAAACTTAACATAACCACCTACATAATCTTCAAGATTTATGAACTTATCTTTGTTGCCAGTCATGTGGCTAGAACATCCACTGTACAGGACCCATAAGTCCTTTTTCTTGGAATGAAAGGAAGTTTGGACTAACATAGTTTGCTTGATGTTGTTAACATTCTTAGGCTTCCAAACCTTTTTTTATTTTCTATTGTTTAGATTGTAGATCAACTTTGTACTATTTGACAGAGTGCCCCAAAGCATTGCATTTAAAACATCTGATTTGTTTAACAAAACCATAGTATTGCCTAAGACCAAACCTAGGTATTCTAGGATTCATAAGCCTGCAAGAACTCACTTTATGGCCAAATTTGCTACAGTAAAAACAATAACCATAGAAGAAGGGATTGAATCTGTATGATGTTTTATTACCTTTTAAGGACTAATCATGATTCTTACTAGATTAAGAGTGATTTGGACCTGAACCCTTGATTTCAGAAGAGGGGTTTTGTTTTGCATTATCAATTGAGAATTCACCCTTTTCAAAGCCAACACCAGTTTTATCTTTATACAACTTCTACTTGCTGAGCATCTCATTAAGTTTTAGAGTGCTTTCATATTTTTCAATTTACTTTCTAAGACAAACTACCTCTTGTTCCAATTTTTGAATTTCTTGATCTTTACAGCTTACAGTCTCTCGAAGATAGTCCTCAACTCTCTTAGCTTCTTCAAGTTGAGTTTTCAGAGAGACTATTTCTTGATCAAGTTTATGTTCTTGTGCAAGAACTTGTTTTTTGAGTTTTCTGACCTCTTTTAAAGCACATTTCAATTCACTTTCAAGATCTACTTCACCTTCTTCAATATCAATGGTGTTTGAATCTTCTTGCTAAGTAATTTCACCCATGAACAAAGTTTCATCTTCTTCTACTGATGAATCTTCGGATTCAATGCCAGTTTCATCTTTACTAAACAAACTCTTCTTCTTTTTGAAGTTGAAATTTCATTTAGGTTTAAAGGCCTTCTTCTTAGGCTATTTTCCAGATTTCTCATTGTCACTAATTTGATCATCATAGGGGCACTTTGTAGCAAAGTGACCTATTTTACCATAGTTAAAGCATTTAAAGGGAAGTTTTCCCTTATATTTTCTCGATCCCTTTTTAATTTTTCTAACAAAATGGGATTCTTTAGAATCATAAAACTCTAACTCACTAACCTCATATTTTTCTTTCTTTTTAGTGTTAAAAGTAGTTTCTTTTCCTATTGAATTGTTTTTGCTAGTTCTCATTTCATAGGCAGTAAGAATTCCCTGAAGACTATCTAAGGTAAGCTGATCAAAATTTTTCTTTTCTTCAAGAGTTGAATCCTTAGATTCAAATTTGGTTGGTAAGGTTCTAATGAATTTTATAACCACATCAAACTCTTTAACCTCTTGTCCTAATCCTTTCATAGCATTGAAAACATCATCAATTCTTAGAAAATATTCAGCTACCTTTTCATCATCCTTCATTCTCATTTCCTCAAACTGATGTTTGAGAGTAATGATTTTTGACAGTTTGACTTTTTCATTCCATTGATATATGGTTTCACATTTATCCTAGATTTATTTAGCAGCCTTGCAATGCATGACTTTAATGAACACATCTTTAGTTAAACCACACAAGATGGCATGCTTAGCTCTGGCATTAATTTCATACCTCTTTTTCTCAGCAGGATTTGTGGGTATTGTGGTTGGAACATTGTACCCATTTAACACAATGCTCCAAACATCAACATCATAAGAAACAAGAAATTCTTCCATTCTTTTTTTCCAGAATACATAATCTGTTCCATCAAATAATGGAGCTCTAGTTATAGAAACTCCTTCTTGAGATTGTACCATCAAAATAGACTCCAAGAATAGGATCAATCCTAGGTGGTAAGACCTTTCAGAGGACCCTACACTCTGATACCAATTTTTGGAGTGAAAATGACACTAAGAGGGGGGGTTGAATCAGTGTCTTAATAGATTTGACCAATTTTCAAAAATTTAAACCATAGCTCATATTTGATCTCAATATTACTTTGATTATTGCATTCATGAGTTGAATGTAGTCATTCATTAAACAGATTTTAGAAAAATATTAACCAAACAATGAATATAAATAGTAACAAATAAGTAAAGCAGTGAGACCACAAAAGAACAAAGAGACACAAGATTTTTCCAAGTGGAAAACCCTCCTGGGGTATAAAAACCACTCCTGAAATGCCTTGCAAGCTTAATCTTTAAATCAACTGTTCATAATTCTTTATAGGATAATTTTTGAGCACCTACTCAAGGAGCACCACCCCCTCATTTAGAGATATCAATCTCAAGGAGTACCAACCCCTCAAATTATTTACTAAACAATAATAATATCAGAGGATCTCTCTATTTTCAAGTAAGCTCATAAAACTCAATTTTCTCATCTACCTAATACCCTAAGAATCCAAATGTTGAATCCTTAAAATATTACATAGAGAAGAATTACAATACTATTCTACATCATGTTTTCCAGATTTTGTATTATAGAGTTTTTCAATACATCTCTTGATACAACCAAATAACTATGTCTCATAATGATAACCAGAAGAATCATAGTTTTCACAACATTGTTTTTATATAAATTTCAAGTATGTCTGTTAGAAGAATCTTCAAATAAATTTGAGGTCAAAGGAGAGTAGAAACCTCCTTTCTAAATTCAGGAAAAAGATGCCAGAGAATAAAAATCTGCCAAAGTAGCGCCTGTGCAATAGGCTGTAAAATCTTTGACAAGTTATATCAATGCTTTGACAAGAGTAAATCAAGAAACTTTATCAAGTTTGCATTTTCTTTAACAAAATCCTTAATCAAATGCAATTAATCTAAATATGGACATCATTTTGAAGATATTTTTAGATTACCCAAATGCTCAAACGTTTATTTCTAAATACCCACATTCTCAAACTTTTATTTCTGAAAAACCATGATCTATTCCAACTATAACTTAAATATAATAATTTATGACAATCAAACGATGCCAATACTTGCAGATTAGCACTTGAAAAGACCAGAGACTTATCATTTTCTGAGAGTATCCATTTAAAGATAAAAGAGTTACATGATAGAGATGAAAGTAACTGAAAAATGTGACCATTAGTGAAGGATTTACCAACCAGTAAGTAGAGCCATCGAATCTCTTCCTCCTTCATGCTCTTGACCAATCATACTCAGCCATCAAATATAAATTTCTTACTCTTATAGTTGTTACAGCCAGCTAGATTAAAGAATGATAACTGTTATTTCCATTCATGGAGGTGGCCAGGCTAGGGTTTCATACCCAACCAAAAAGATAACAAAAAGGAAATGCATTCTACCCTAAGATTCCTTCATTTGAATCAAATATTTTTTAATATATTTTTTAGAGTTTGATAATACTTTGAAGTAAAAAAAAAAAACATCATTAATAATAAGAATCAACTATCCAAAAGAAATGCTAACCAAATAATTACAAATTATCTCAAAACTGACTTTGTGAATTCTTTCACATGTTGTCCAAGATGACGCTGCCAAGGGTCAAATAAGAATGCCTTTTCACAAAGTCAAAATGTATTAATTGATGCACAAATTAGATAATAAACATAGTACCAAGTCAGAAATTTCAAAAAAGTCAACCACTTCATTATCTCTTAATCATGTTATCAACACATGATAAATAATAATCAAGCTGAGCCAACGTGAAATGCCTTTGATATTTTCTAATATTTTGACCAAGACTTTGCTAACTTGAAGACATTCCAAAAATTTGACCACTATGTAACCATCAAGTGGAGCTTCCAACATAATTTTCACCAAGACAAAGCCATGCCATTTTTTTTAAAAGACCTTTAAAGTAAGAATGATAATCATTAAGAACAAATCAAAATATGACTTTTAAACAAAATCATTTACCAAGGTATGTTCACCAAATAATGCCCAAAACTGATCATTAAAAGAATTTCCATAAATATGACTTTTACAAAGTCATATTTAATGTAAAAAGAATCTTTAGAATACCAACCAAAACCAAGTGAAAGCTGCGAATGGTGATTTCTCCATGAAGAGTAATATGAAACTTATGCCAATATTAGTTTGAATATGAAGGCATTGATGTAATAAAAAAACTGGCAGAAATGAAGCAGAGTATCGAAGTATTGAACCACATGTTCCATGATCATCAATGAAATATCAATTCAAATACTACTAAGTAAACCATGAAATCTTATACCTGAACGAGTGAAGACCAAGATCATAATTCTGATACTGAAAAGAGGGCCTAAAGCTGAAAACCAATACCATGAACCAAGTACAAGTACAAATAAGATAACTTGTTTCTGAATGAGGCTCAAACTGATCAATACCATAAGATATTAAAATTCTGAAAGTAAACTAATATGAAAATTTTGAATGTAAATTATCCAGTGAATGCCAAGATAAATAAGCCATATAAACAAATTTGTCATTAAATCTATACCATGATCAAGCATAAAAAACCAATCTGAAACTCTTAACAAATAGAACCAACTGAAGGAGATTTTGTCATCAAGGACAAACCATTTGAACACAACTAAGATCCAACAATATGTAGGTTCACCAAAATGAAATGACAGAAAAAATGGGTGCTTTCTTTTGCTTCTAGGATTTTGGACCTAAAAGGAGAGACCATTTTTTTAGCCTTTCACTCAAGAACAAACCCTTTAGATTTCAATACAAAAGAGATTGAAATCTGGAAAAGGGAAGGTTCTAGGTATTTAATGATAACTAATGGAGGGTTCACTACCAAGTTTAAACTTGGAAAAGACAATGAGTTGGAAAACACAATGTGATATGCAAAAAAATTCTAAATGACCCAAAAATTGCTCTAGAAATGTAAATAAAGCATAACAGAAAAGCATGAATGCAAATGGTGTGCACCTAGAAACTTTGAAGAGATTGGAAATAGCTTTGAAATTCTAAAAATCTAGACTTTTTATGCTACTGGGACTCATTTGCCAACTTGGGAAAATTAGTCCCAAATCCTAGTTTCTACAAGGGAGTTAGTTAAAGGAAAAAGGGTATCATAATTTTCAAATAGATCTAATAGACAACTGCAATGGGACTCATTCACCACTCCTAGTGAATCATTCCAATTTCACTTTTATGAAAACTAAAGGTTCTGATATGCACTCTAACACTTGCTCTTTCCTTCCAATCTGAGTTTTGAGTATGAATCTATGAAAAACACCTGTGAAACATAATTTAAATGGCTTTGCTAAAGGGGGGTTTGCCTCGTTCAAACCCCTAGTTTTGTAATCAAACCTTGGTAGAAATGATGAAATGTGCATAATAACCTTAGCCTTAAGTGTGTTAAATACTAGGAAATCTAAGCCATGATGCAATCCTATTCTAAGTTGCAAGAATATGATGCAACAATGGTAATGCAAAGATGAATAACTCAATTGTGATGATCTCCAATCACCCCAAGTGAACTCTAATGATGTTTATACCTTCCTTAGGATGAATGTAGATTAACAATGTAAGATGGAATCACTTAGGAAACAATTCTTTAGGATTGGCTTGATGGCTAGTTGCATCTCCCCAACCTAGAATCCATCATGATTCACCATAGGCATCCATGATCAAACCTTGACAATGCTAGATCTTGATAGAAAGTGAGCTTGAAGACCTACAAAATACTTTAATGTTGCTCCAATGCTTGAAATTTTCATTCTTTTGGAACGAGAATGCTCTTGTGAAAGATTTCTTGAAGACTCTTGATGCTTGATGCTTGCTCAAAGTACTTGAATTATGCTTAGATTCTTTAAAAAATGACATTAAATAAGCTTGATTTTATAGGAATTGACACCTAATTGACCATTATTTAGATCTCAAAGGCCAACATTTACCAAAAAACATGAATTAAATTGATGAATTCCCTGTCAAATATGAAAAAGACCCCAAATGGGACCCATTCACCACACTTGGAAAATGGGTCCCACCTTAGAGAACTCATTCGACCAAGGTGGTGAATGAGTCACACCTTAGATTTTTGAGGTGGGTTTTTGTGATTTTTCAGGGATTTAAGTGACTTTACAGTGATTTTATATGATGTTTGAGTGAAATGGGCCTCGAGATCCAAAATAATGGGTCCTAGGGGCCTATAAATGGTGATTTTAAATGGTCCAAATTAAGTGTGAAATTGCCTCTTTCTTCAAGAGTGCACAATTTTCTACACTACAAGAGGAAATAGCAAAGGAAAAGGAAGAAGTTTTGTTGATCACAGAAGCATCCAATGTAGGTATTGTGAGCGATATAGAGATTATGAATCTGAATGCAAAAAATATATATATAACTTAAATAATTCAAGATCCAATTGTACTAAAGAATTATCTGAAGATGCAAAGAATTTCATGTTCTTTGCATGCAATCTAGGAAAAAAAAATCACAAAGATGTGTGGTTCCTTGATAACTCTTTCTCATATCATATGATAGTTATGTCTTATCTCTTTGTTAAGTTAGATGAATTTTTGAGAAGTTAAGTAAAATTTTGTGATGATAAAGAGGTTGATGTAATGGGAAAAGGTACCTTTACAGTGAAAACTAAGCAAGGATAAACTACTTTTATTCATGACACTTTGCATGTTCCAAAATTATAGCATAATATTTTAAGTATTGGGTAGCTTGTAGGAAAAAAATATAAGGTTGTGTTTGAAGATAACTAATACAAAATATTTGATATATCAGCTAACCATCATCTTGTAGCAAAGCATTGTATGACACAAAATAGATTATGTCCTCACACATTGGTTTCTACAAAGATGTTTTCCTTCAAAGAAACCACAAATGATTCTTGGTTATGGCACCAATGTTATGGTCATTTAAATTTTCAAGTATTAAGTTTGCTTCCAAAGAAGAACATGGTGGGAGGACAAGTCCTACAGTTCAAGAAAAATAAGAAGTTTGTTCAAGGTGTGCACTTGGAAAAAAACATTGAGATAATTTTTTAGTGAAAAAATCATGGAGGGAAAAATCTCCTCTAGAGCTTATGCATGCTCACATTTAAGGAATCATTGGGTAAGAATATTTATTTTTTAACTTTTATTGATGATTTCTCTCACCACACATGAGTTTATTTTCTTAAGCATAAATTTGAAGCATTTGAATGCCTCAAGTACTTTAAGGATATGATAGAAAAAAAGAAGAAGGTATTCTCTAAAAATACTTAGAACAGATAGAGGGGGAGAATTCACTTCCAAAGAGTTTGCTAATTTTTGTAGCACTCATGGCATCTAGAGAAAACTTACTACAACTTATACCCAAAAAAAAATGGTATTGAAGAAAAGGAATAATTTAACCATTATGGAAATAGCACAAAGTATGTTATAGCTCAAAAATCTTCCAAATTGTTGTTGGGGAGAAGTAGTTGCAACAATAGTATATATTTTGAATCGATGTCCCACAAAATTAGTTTAAAGCATCATTCTAAGGGAATCTTGGAGTGGTCATAATCCTTGAGTGGCTCATATTCATGTATTTGGTTGTCCTGCATATGTTCATGTTCTAGTTCAGAAGCAAAAGAAGTTGGATACAAAATCCCAACTTTGTATCTTCTTGGGATACTCATATGCAACTAAAGGATATAGATTTTACAACCCTAACACAAAGCAATGGATTGTTAATTGGGATGTTATTTTTGATGAAGGGGGAGTACAACAATGGAAAAAAAGAATTCAAAAACTAGACCCTAATCATGAGTATTGAAAATGATCAAGTTTAGTGATTTTTTTAAGTGGCTAATATTCACCAATTGGCTAATAGTTGAAATTTAGGAATCCAAAATTGGCTAATAGTTTGAGCTACAACATGACTTGAATCACCACATATTTATAAAATTTTATTATAGTCTTATTTAAATTGACAAAAAAAAAAATTTATTAAAAAATTTAACTCAAAAATTCGCCACAATATTCGATAAATGATTAGATTAGATTCGCCTAACTTTTATAAATTATAGTAGAAATCTATATTAATTCGCCAATAGTATATCATAATTATTAGTTGCTTGAGGACCATATTTTTGTGTCGTAGAAAATTGGACCCTCTTGAGAAAAGAGACAATTTTACACATAATTAGACCCACTTTTGAGTTCCTTCACATCATTTCCCTTCAAAACAACATTTATAGGCCCCTTAGACCCATTAATTTTCATCTAGAGGCCTATTTCACCTGAGAAATAACATAAAACCTAACAAACAACATTTAATTACATCATACCCCAACAACCCACCTTCAAACAGCATAGTGGGACCCATTTTCCACCTTGGGAAAATGAATTCGCTCTGGTGGGACCCATTTGCCAAGGGTGGCGAATGAGTCCCCTTTGAGGGAAAGTTCAAAATTAAGAAGGAATTTAATCAATTTAACTTTTATTTCTGGTAAATGTCGGCCTCTTAGGTCTAATTAACAAGAAAATAAGGTGTTGCTCCTTATAAATACTCATTTTAAGTCATTTCACATATCTTTTATTATCTTTTTATCATCTCTCAAGAGCAATTTTTAGATTTAAGTCTTCCACAACAAGTTTCATTAGCAAAAGTTGAAGTTTTAGGGCAGCAAACTAAGATTTTTGCAGGTCTTGAAGCTCACTTCTATTGTCAAGATCCAACATTGCAAAGGGTTGATGATGGATGCCTATGGTGAATCATGATGAAATCTAGGGTGAAGAGGTGAAACTAGCCACCAAACCATGCCTAAGGACTTGATTTCCTATTGATTCCATCTTCCATTTTCACTTTATTATTAGATTAAGGTTTGCATCTTGTTTGTTTATCATCTGCATGCCATTTTATCCCTATTTTGCATGTGTTGTAAGGTTTCTAGGGTTGAGATATTGAATCATATAGATCATTCTTGCATGTCTTATTCTAGAGCAATAGAATAGGATCATTGTTATATTTCAGCTCTTCCTAGTCTTTAACACATCTAAGGCTAGGGTTTACTCATATTTTCTCTATTCAAGGTTTAATTACCCAACTAGGGGTTTGACCAAGGAAAACCCCCTATTAGACAAACATTTTTAAGTTGTTTTGCAAAAATTTTCTGAGATCCGAGATCGAGTATCCATCAGAAATTGTTGTGCAGGTGTCAAGGTGCAGAAATTTTTTTTGAAGAAATTCCAAGGTGGATTGATTCACCATGCTTGGTGAATGAGTCCCTCCTGAGGTGAAAAATTGAGTCAGATTCAGACCTAGGTTCCCAACTCTTAGAAAACATATTATGTGTAGGAAAGTCCTAATTTGGGATTGATTCACCCAAGGTGGCTAATGAGTCCCAATCAGCCTAAATTCAAGTTTCATTAGTTTTTGAGATTTTTTTCCAGTCATCTACAATTTGCTAGGTGCACTCATTCTGAGAAACAACTTTCTGTTTAGGTTAATTTGTATTTTTGTTCATTCTTTCATGCTTTTTGCATATCATAGAGTGTTTTCAAATGTAGTGTAAATATTACTTTTGCATTCATTTTCATTCATTTAGATTAGTCAATTGCATTTAGTTAACTTAATTTTCATTAGACAATATTTCACATAGCATAATTTGAGTGAACCATTAGCATTTTTGATCCTATCTCTCTCCTTTTAGGTGAATAACCCAAGAAGAGCAAGAGTTGTCTATAGGAGCCAAAAATGTACGATTCATTTTGGTGTGCCCGACTATTAAACATAACACCATTCTGATTTGCATTTCTAATTTCATCTTAGGTATTCATTATTTCATAATCTTTTTTTGTTTTACATCTTTATGTTTCTTAAATATTGCATTAGTGAAAGAATTATTTATTTTCCATCATTACATTTCATTCAATTATTCCAACTCTCTCCATCTACATTTTCATTGTACAAAGTTGAAATTTTATAGAAAACACAAAAAAAATAGAAAAATCTTAAAAAATTCATCTCCTGGGACTCATTCACCACCTAGGGTGAATCAATCCCTCTATAGTTTTTCATTAGAATTTCCAAATTTCAATTTCCTGCATTGCATCTTTTTTTTTCTATCATTATCATTTTGTTATAGTTTAGTTATTTATGTTTTCTTAGCATAAAGTTGATTTCTTTTCATGGAATTCATGGCTAGCTTTAGATCTTTGAAAATTCCCTTTTTCTTTTTTATTCCTAGTTCTTTTAGATCATATTCCTCGATACATAAGGACACCAAAACTAGAACAACAAACAATCCCTTCAAACGCATGATTCAAGTTAGGAGCAACATCTCATCTAAGCCTATTAGTAGTGATGATGTTGATAAGTTAGATGAGGTTCTTCATGACTTCCTCTCACTCACTTCATCCTCTAATGCTTCAAATGAGAAACCTGAACCCCTTAATGATAAAATCCCCCTCAAACCTTTTGATTGTGATGAATTTGATTTGTTAGATGAAGCCCTCCAATACTTCATCTCGCATAATCCATCCACTAAGGTGTGTGGTGACCAACTCATGATAACAAACATTAACACATCTAGTGCTTTTCTTGAACATCCTAAACTAGTCGATGATTGTTTACCCCTCAAACATTTCAGTAGTGATGATTTGCATTTTCTAGATGAGTCTCTTCAAGACTCAATCTCATCCACCTCATCTTCTTTGGTTTGTTGTGAAATCTCTAACATCAAAGACGTTAACGTAATTCAACCTAAACATATCCTTTACCCACCCTCAGATCCACTTCACCCCTCCAACTGACCCCGGTACACCCTTTACCCACCTAACACCAATGTATCGCAACAATCTAGTAATGATACTATTTCTCATACATATAACACTTGAAAGAACCCACAACTACCACAACCACTTCCACCTTCCTTACCTTTACATAATCTACCTAGTGCTCCTCGCTATAGCCCACACACAAAGGAGTATGATATTGTTGACCAATTAAAGAATACTCCTACCAAAATTTCCCTTTGGGATCTACTTCAAACCTCACCAAACCATAACAAAATTATTCAAACTGCTCTAAAAAAAATCAAAATTCCTCCTGGTACCAATCTAAATGATGTGGCAACTCTCATCCAAAAACACAATCTTGACATTAATTTTCACCAACATGAGCTCCCTCCTTTGGAGTTGTATAAACAACATGATTCCTTTATGATAATTGCTCAATTAAATCACATAGGTATCAAAAACACTCTCATAGATAATGGTTCCACCCTTAATGTGTGTAGTGTGAGTCTCCTTAATCGATTAAAAGTTGATAGCTCACAAATAATAGTTGATTTTGTCTCTATTCGAGGATTTGAAAATACAACAAAGTAACCACTTGGGATAATTACTTTACCTATTATAGTTGGGGTGGCTACTTTGCAAACTCCTATCCATGTCATGCCTTATGATCTTTCATATAATCTTCTTCTAGGCTGATCATGGATTCATGAGATGAATCTAGTTCCTTCAACCCTTCATCGTCTCATGAAATATGTCTATAACAATCACATTTATCAAATTGAAATAGATCCTGAGCCTGGAAGTTGCTTGTACCTTGAAAAAGGGGTTACAAGTCCTTTGAAAGCATTAATTCCAACCTCTAACATAGACCCTCTTGAAATTGAACAAACGATACAGAGATGGTATCTAAATTATTTGGTGATGATCGGGGATCCTTAAAATTCATACCCTCGTTTATGGGTGAATATGTCTGCATGCAAAAGAAAGATGAGAAATGAGAACAACCAACAATTATGTCCACTCAAAATACCAAACAATCATCTCAAACATCTATCTCCTACAATATGGATGAAAATGCAACATACACAACCAATTTTGATGAGATAGATTACCAATCCCCACCTACCCCATGCAAAATGGAAAGACTTTGTGGAAAATGCTATAAAATTTTAAAACAATTAGGCTATATTGGAAAAGGATGTGGAAAAAATGAACAAGGTATTTGTGTCCCTATTGAACCTAATACGCAAGAAACAAAAACTAGATTGGCATATTCTTTTTCTAAAATGACCAAAGCTACTCAATGACCATATTTAAACATTAACATTATAACATGTCACCCGCAACACAAACTCACAATGAAACATCCCAATTTTCTTGATATATCCTTACCGCCTTCATGGATGTATGTTGATAGTGACAAGGCTTTGAAACAAATATTTGACATTTATGATACCCCATCCTCACTTATTTACATGAAACACATTACCCGTGCTTTGAACGTTACCGATCAAGAGGCCAGTGATATCACTGAAGAGTTTTTTGAATCTAAAAGTCCTAAATCCAATGCGCTCCCTTTAGGAGATACAATTGATGTGCTAATGTACATTAATGATAAAGATAAAGTTATTAATACTGGGGAGTGTCTTGATGATGAGGAACAAGAAGATACAACCACTTTACTTCATGATTTTCCGAAATTTTTGATTGGAAATATTTTGATATGCTATGAATTGACCTGAAAATTGTGATGCATAACATTATCCTTGCTGCAAATGCTAAACCCGTCCATTAAAAGATCCAAAAAATGCACCCTAATGTAGCCTTGCATGTTAAATAGGAACTCGATAAACTTCTTGATGCAAGCTTTATTAGACCTATTGATTATTCTTCTTGGATCTCAAACATTGTCGCAGTTGGAAAACATGATAATCCTTTTAGGATATGCACAAATTTTCAAGACTTGAATAAAGCCTCTTTAAAATATGATTTTCTACTTCCTAATATAGACATGATCATGGATTCAACTACTGGACATGATTTTTTGTCATTCATGGATGAATTTTCTGGTTATAATCAAATCCTTATTAATCCTCAAGATCAATACAAAACCACCTTTACAACTTTTTGCGGAACATTTTGTTGGGTTGTGATGCCATTCAGTTTAAAGAATGTCGGCACAACTTATCAATGTGCAATGAAATTAATATTTCACAATTACATTCACAAAATTTTATAAGATTATGTCGATGATATCCTCACTAAATCATTAACATAGCAAGACAATGTGAACATCCTTCATAAAATCTTTGAACGCATAAAACACTACACAATGTGACTAAATCCAAAAAAGTGTGTCTTTGGCATAGATAGTGGTAAAATTTTATGGTTTGTCATATCTCACAGAGGCATTGAGGTGGACACAAAGAAAATTGATGCAAACATTAACATGCCATCTCCTAGGAATATTTCTCAGTTGTGCACGTTACAAGGTCGAATTTAAGCTATCCATCATTTCATTGTATCTTTAGCTGATCACACATTACCTTTCATGAATCTCCTTAAAAAGGGTGTTCCTTTTGATTGGGATGAGGATTGTAAATAGTATTTTGAGAGTCTAAAGGAATATTTAGCCACTCCACCTATTTTACAACCTATTGTGCCTCATAGACCGTTTATCTTGTACATCACCACATCTACCCATGCTCTTGTAGCATTGTTGGCTCAACACAACGATCATGGTAAAGAACACCCTGTTTATTACATTAGCCACACCATAATTGATTATGAGACACAATATTCACCAATTGAAAAAAAAAATTGGCTCTTTTATTCGCTACTAGTAAGTTGCGACATTATTTACTAAATGTTTAAGTATAGGTTGTCACAAAATTTGATCCTCTTAGATATCTTTTCAACAAAACCAATCTTTCAGGACACTTAGCTAAGTGGGTAATGTTGCTAACTGATTTTGACCTTAAATTTGTTTCCCAAAAATAAATCAAAGGCCAAGACTTAACCAATCACTTATTCCTTCACCTTCTACTTTACCTACTCCTGATTCCTTTCCTGATGATCATGTCTTACCCGCTGACGTTAAACCATGGGAGTTATTTTTTGATGGCTCTAAGTGTAGAATAGGTTCTAGTGCTAGTGTGATACTAATTCCACCTAATGGAAAACCTATTCCCTTATCTTATCGATTAAATTTCCTATGCACAAATAATACAGTTGAGTATGAGGCATTGATTGTAGGTCTGCAAGCTACTTTATCTCTACATGCTAAACATATTAAGATCTTTGGCGATTCACAATTGGTCATCAAACAAATAAATGGAACATATCAAACTAAACATGACAAATTATTAAAATACAAGGATCTTATAATGAGACTATTAGAAAAATTTGACTCGTTCACCATTGATGACATCCTATGCAAAGATAACCAACATGCAGATGCAATGGCGAGTGTAACTTGTCTCATATCACCACTCGATCCTTCCACCGATTTTACCTTTATTATCCATCCCATCACCAAACCTTCAATTAATACTCTGCTAGAAGACATTTTGGTGATCACTCATGATAATTCATGTGAATGGTACGATATAATATACAACTACTTGAAAGTCGGTACCATTCTCGAACCTACCACAATGAATACTCGAAAGCGCTTGATGAGCCTAGTTTTTGGTCTAGTTTTGGGTAGATTCTATAGTCTATTTGCTGGCTAATGTCATGAACTTTGATGATTAAATGTTGGTATTTGCATAATGTTTCCCTCAAACCATTGAAATTTAACATTATCCTATCTTTGCAAGCTTTAATGACATTTGGCATATTATGTGGGTTACCTATATTGATTTTTCATGTGATTAATGAATGATTCTTAGAGTGGTTATAGATGTGTAGTTATTAACCATACTAACCTTGACATGCAAATTTAATATGCCAAGTTGAGGAAGACACCACCAGCTAGGCATGCACCATAACATCCAGCTGAGGAATCACTCCAAGTCAAAGGCAGCTGATGACAAAAGATTCTTCATGCAACTAAATGTAACTACCTTGTAGTGGACCTTAAATGATTGAGCATGCATGGGCATTACTATTGTGCTGAGTCTGCATTTGACTTGCATGTCTGACTGGATTCCATGCATGTGTAACCATCATCGCTCCAGTTTCCCTTGTTTTCCCTAAATGGCATCCTCCCAGTCATGGAGTTGAATGCCTTGTTTAGTTGTAGTATAAATAATTATTTTATGCTCCTTCTTTAGGAGGTTGCACAATTTGATATTGTACTCTCATTCTCTAGTTTCAGTGATACAAATACATTACTCTTTTTGTATGCATGATTTATAGTGAATAAAATAAAGTTCTAAGTTCAAGCATTTGAGTTCTCATTAGTTTGGAGGATACTTATCCAAGGGGGCCCACTTGGTGAGTAATTTTTCTTCTTATTATAGCATTAGTTTAGTATTACTTATTGTTTAGTACTTAGTTAGAAATATGGTATCGACTATTCCTACAGCCACTAGAAGTCCATTCTATGTCTTTTCCTGCAGCCAAAGTAGACAGAGTAGTTACCTGTTTGTTGCTCATATCTTTATTCCTATTATGTGTTTCAACTTAGCATAGTTGTTGATTGATATTCAACATTTGTCTCTTTCCCTTTCAAGCAATTTACTTCCAGTATTGTGTGTTTCTTAGTTGTAGAATAGAAATGGCTACTTAAGAGTTCCTAGTGCACATAATGTGCTATCCCATTTCAAGTTCACACCCCTAGGTTGACAATTTAAATGCACCTTCATGATGATTGAGATAGCTATTCAGGTTAGATGTCTAATCTCTGAATCATGGCTATAAGGGACAAGTTATTAAAATAATTGTAGGAGGCCAATATTTTTGGTGTCGTGTCAAGGATGGTGTCAAGCTAGGGATTCTTTTGGATTCATTGGTAGTTTTCCTTGCTGTAGTGTTTCTAGAAGTTTTTCTTTGTATGTCCCCATTTAGGAAGTAATGAACCCCCTATTCTTTACCAATTCTTTGTGTGAGTTGATTGATAGTGAGTGATACCACATGCATAGATGAAGGAGAAGGGATGCTTATGGGAGATTCCTTCCTAACAATCCTAATCCATTCTAGCTAGTTGACTATTAGAATCTACCAGAAGAAGAAGATCCACACCCCTTTGTTGATGCATATCCTGATCTAACTAGCTCTAAAGTCTCCTCTGAAGGTCAAAATTAGGGTGAGAACCCTTTTACTTTGGAACAACATCAAGCAACCATGGATGATGCAAATGGGAATAGACCCAACCAACCAACTTTTTGTTTCCCCATTGCTCATCAGAATGAAGTTGACAACATCAAGAACATTCTTGCCTTAGCACTCCCAAAGTTTTATGGACTTGTCACATAAGACCTTGATACCTTCTTATTTAAGTTTGACATACTCTGCAGGAGTTATGATTATACTAATGATTCCCATAGGTTTAAGATATTTCCTACCACTCTAAAAGAGGTTGCATTAAGATGGTTCATGAGCCTAGGTAGAGATACTGTGGAAAATTGGGAAGACATGAAGACAAAATTCCTTGAGAAATACAAGGAATATTGTAGGGGTAGTGACATGAGAGGAGGTGACATTTTTAGGATGTATCAAAAGGAAGATGGGATCCTAGAAGATTACATTGCAAGGTTCCTATTTTTCCTGCAAAATTCCCCACACCATGCACTTAATGAGAACTCACAAAAGTTGTTTTTCTTGAGAGGAATCAATGACAGTTGCACTTATGCCTTGGACCTCATGGAAAGAGGAGACATCTCTCAAGTTCCTTGGGAGGATATCAAGAAAATATGCTAGAATTACTATAGGGCAGCTTCAAAGAAAGGGAGAGCTTATCAATCTTCCATGGGTAAGTCAACTACCAGTGGAGTTTCAAGAATGGAGATCACTCATTTGCTGGCAGAATTTAAGTAGGACATTATCAAAAATCTAGCTACTCAACTAGATACACTTTAGGCTAAGAAGAAGCAAGAGGAGTTAGAGGCAATGTTGACAGAGTATTGTCCCCACTGCATAAAAAAGAAGGACTGCAGATGCAAGATGGTTGCTAACCTAGAAATCAAGAAGATTCCACCTGAGTTCAAGCCAATTCAAATTGAAGACAACCAAGTCTAATATGTTGCACAAAGGAAGCCTTGGGATCCAAGGCAAGGTATGCCACCAAATCCACTATCCTATGTTGGACCATATTTTAACTCCTATTCATTTGGTAACCAATGACAACCCTCATATCCATCTAGTTATGGAGAATATCCACCACATCCTTGGAGTAACCCTCCAAATGATTGGCCCAATCATTAGAGTTCTCCACCCTAGTGGCAGCAATCTCATGGGAATTTGCAGCAATTTCAAGGGGACTGGCAACCACCTCCAGGAAGTTGGCAGCAAAAAAATCAATGGAGAGGACAACAATGGCCTACCTAGGCAACCAATTACATGCAACCACCTTCTTAGCCCCAACAACCTACTATGATGCTTCCACCTGCTAATCCAAGCTCAAATGCACCTAAACCCACTCAGCTACCAGCTCAGTCCACACCCAATCCAAATAAAAAACCACAACAACAACTTGCATATTCTGTTGATTCAAATCAATTCCCTACATATGATGTGAGTGTAAGTGATATCGACTTACATTTAGGAACCACTCTACCAGCCCCTTCCAAGCCCATCATTACCGAGCTTCCTATGGAAGAGGGAGGAGCCTCTGAATGATCTTATTCAACCAAATGCACCTAAAAATCCTAAACCAATCCAACCTAAATAGACCAAGCAAGAACAACCATTTCCTAAGAGATTGGAAGTTGCCAAGAAGAAAGAAGAAAAGGAGGATACCACCTTTGATATCTTGGATTAGTTGAAGCATATATGTGTTCTGATACCCCTATTTCAGGAAATAAAGGATGTTCCAATCTATGACAAAGCAATCAAAGAAGCCTGAATCAAGAAGCCAAGTAGGAAAAAGAAAGCCCCAACTAAAATTCATATAGTGGGCCAACTAGCTAACATCATGCTGGGAAAAGTGACTATTCCCAAGTATAATGACCCAAGCAGTCCTGTGGTAGCAGTTGTCATAAACAGGATCCAAGTGAAGAATGCTTTGATTGATTTAGGGGCAACAATCAATGTAATGACCAAAGGTATCCTACAACAACTAAACATTGCAAGTATGAGATCTACTCCTACTATTTTATAGCTTGTTGATAGATCTACTATTAAGCTTGATGGCATAGTGGAAGATCTTGTGGTAGTTCTAGATTCCTGGGAGTACCCAACAGATTTTATGATTCTTTCTCCTAAGGCTACACTAGGCGGGTATAACATCATGCTTGGAAGGCCTTGGTTAGCAACTACAGATGCATGCAGTAGATGTCAGTCAATGTGACATGACCATTTCAAATGGGAGGAGCACTAAAAATTTATTCTTTATCCATCTACTTAGCCATCTCATGATGAAGATAATCCCGTATGGCCACAAGTTGGTGAAGAGGCCAAGGAAGTTAATTCTGTGGCACAACTTATGATGTTAGGAATAAAATATTTCATGCAGCTCCAAGATGAGGATGAAGTGTTGGCTAACATCATTTAGAACCATTATGAAGTGGAGGAAGCATCATCCTCTACTTCGGTTAGGACACTTCAGCCTGCTCTTCCTACAACCACTGTTCCTGCAGCCACTATTCCTGCAAACAGACTCCCTGCAGCAACATGTATGTTCTATACATTGTTTCCATATGAACTAAAGGTACCATGTATTAATGAAGCATCCATGATAGAGTTAACTACACAAGTCCAAGTATCAGAGGGAAGATATCTGAATGTTAATAGTAAATTGAATGAAGAACAACAATTGTTATTAGCGAACCTATTAAGGGCCCATCATCATGCATTTGCATGGGATTATCGTGATATGAGGGGAATGGATCCTAAACTTTGTATACACAAAATTTATATTAGAGATGATTGCACTCCAATAAGATAGCCACAAAGAAGAATTAACCCTGCACTAAGAGAGATTGTAAAAGGAGAATTGCAAAAATTACTAGATGCAGGATTTATCTACCTCATTTTAGATAGTCAGTGGGTGTCTCCATTGGTGATTGTTCCCAAGAAAGGAGGGAAATAGCAAGTGTGTGCGGACTATAGGGAACTTAATGCTACCACCAAGAAGGATCACTTTCCTTTACCCTTCATTGATCAAGTTTTGGACAAACTTGCAGGAAAGCAATACTTCTCTTTTCTAGATGGATTTAGTGGCTACAACCAGATCCTAATTGCACCAGAAGACTA
Source organism: Sequoia sempervirens (assembly GCA_007258455.2). Taxonomy (NCBI): domain Eukaryota; kingdom Viridiplantae; phylum Streptophyta; class Pinopsida; order Cupressales; family Cupressaceae; genus Sequoia; species Sequoia sempervirens. The sequence continues at coordinate 141,537,015 of VDFB02000013.1, forward strand.
GGAGAAGACCACATTTACCTATCCATGGGGGAACTATTCCTATTCGGTACTCCCATTTGGCTTGTGCAATGCACCTGCAACTTTCTATAGGGCAGTCATTAGCATATTCTCAGACATTTCTCATGATTGCATGGAGATTTATATGGATGACTTCACCACTTATGGTGCTAATTTTAATCAAGCATTGGAGAATCTCAAGAGAGTCCTACAGAGATGCAAGGATCAAAATTTTTCCTTAAATAGTGAAAAGTGTTCCATGATGATGCAAGAGGGTGTAGTTCTTGGCCACTACATCTCCCACAAGGGAATTCAAGTATATCCTACAAAGATTGAGGTAACTACAAACCTTCCCACACTTGAAAAGTGGAAGGATGTTAGGAGTTTCTTGGGTCATGCAGGATATTATAAATGTTTCATCAAATATTTCAGCAAGGTAGCAGCACCATTCTATACCCTTCTCACTAAAGATGTTGAATTTCAATGGACTAAAGCTTGTGACAAGGAATTTATTGACTTGAAGGAAACTTTGAATCATGCTCCTATACTGGGTATGTGCAGGATCATCATGGAAAAAATAGGCCCTTAAGTGGCGAAAAATTTAGAAAAATCAGAGTTAGGCAACTTGTCGTAAAAATTTGAATAAGTTATCTATATTATTTAAAAATATGTAAGAGTAGAATCTGTAGCAAATTGAATGTAGTTTCTAAACTACTAGGTTTATTTTTTTTTAAAAATCTATTTGGTGAAAATTTGAAATTCCAATCCAATAGTACTTAAATTTCAGGGAAAAAATAAGAAGTTGTTTGTCTGATCACCCTAACCATAATATAATATTTTTTTATAAGAGTTTAGATATAAGTAGATGACTCATGTATCAATGTGATGCACATTTTTTTGAAATTTTTTTCCAAGTAAATAATTAATTACAAAAATTTTTTTTACAACTTTTAAAAAATATAAAAAAGTCATATGTCTCACCACCTTAACTTGGTCAAAACTTCATGAAATTTTTTTTTTAATCCTATAGTATTCAAAGCATAAAATGTGACACATGTTTCATATTCAAAAAATGTGATACCATTTGAAAGCTATAGATGTTTTTCAATCAGCCTATCAATCAGGACTTTAGTCATAATTCAAATAGAAAATAAATAATAATTATTTATTGAATTCAAAGTAAAACATAATTTATATTGGTGGAAAGTTGAGAATCTCCTTTAAAAATCCTTTTCGTTTCATCAATTTTGGGTAAAAAAACATTGTTAGCCACATACCTATCATATTGCCACCTTTTGGCCCATCATGATCCTACACATACCCTACTTAAGGGACCTAATTGGGAGCTTCCTTTCCACATCTATACTGATGCATTAGATTATTCCATAAGAGAAGTCCTAGGATAGAAAGAGGGAGCTGTTGAAAATGCTATTTACTTTGTCAGCAAAAATTTACAAGGAACTGAATTCAAATATATAGTGATAGAGAAAGAGATGTTGGCAGTCATCTATGCACTGAACAAATTCAAACATTACATAACAAGCTAACAAATATTTGTACACATTGATCATGTAGCCATTAGATATCTTATGAATAAACCTTTGATCATAGGTATATTGACAAGATGGTTATTGTTGATGCAGGAGTTTGATATAACCATTGTGGATAAGCCAGGGAAGGCCAATGTTGTTGCAAATTTTCTTTCAAGACTAACTACATCAAAAGAAAATCAGCCCATAGATGACTCTTTTCTTAATGAACATCTATTCTCCCTCAGTGTATAAACACCTTGGTATGCTGACATAGCTAATTACTTGGTCATAGGTATAGTTCCTTCTCACTTCTCCCCAAAAGAGAAAAGGGCAGTTATTGAAAAATATTTTCCTTTCTCTTAGATTGTTGGATGTTTGTTTTATACTAGGCTTGACCCTGTCATGAGGAGATGTGTGAGAGAAGATGAGACATATGACATCTTGCATGCATGTCACAATAAAACATGTGGAGGACACTTTGCAGCCAAAAGGATAGTAATGAAGATTTTGAACACAGGGTATTACTGGCCAACACTCCACAAGGATGTAGGAAGGTATACCAGAAAATGTGATAGATGTCAAAGGATGGGCAGACCAACCAAATATGATGAAATGCCACTTTTCCCTTAGATAGTAATCATGCCCTTTGACAAGTGGGGTTTGGATTTTTTGGGACCAATTGACCCTTCATCAAATGGTAAATCTTATATATTGGTATGCACATATTATGTGATAAAATGGGTAGAAGTTAAGGCCATGAAGCATGCAAGAGATAACAAGGTTGCAAAATTTCTTTATGAAGAAATTTTCACAAGATATGGAGTCCCAAGAGAAATAGTGATTGATCAAGGGTCACAATTCACATCAACTCTTGTTGCAGCACTAGTGAATGAGTTATAAGGAACATAAAGTCTACTCCTTATCACCCCCAGGCTAATGGCCAAGTTGAGGTGACCAACAGAGAAATTGAAGCCATTCTAACTAAAACAATAGCTATCCATATGAAAGATTGGGAAAACAGATTACCAGAAGTTGTTTGGGCCTATAGGACAACCTCGAAAACAACTATAGGCTTCACACCATTTGAGTTGTTGTATGGAAAGACAACTATGATTCCAGTTGAATTTGAACATAAGACTCTGTGAACTACAACAAATTTGGGGTTGAATACTTCTGAGGCACAGAGATAAAGAATCATGCAACTAAATGCTTTGGATGAGATAAGAAGAGCAACCCTACAACATACAAAAGTAGTGTAGAATCAGAGGATCAAATGGCATGAAAAATTTATTAGGGACAAGAAATTCACATCAGGAGATTGGGCTTTGCTCTATGATTCAAGATACTAGGACAATGTAGGAAAATTGTAGACAAGGTGGCTAGGACCTGGTATGTGCGGGATTATGATGGTCCAAAAAGTGGCAATATGATGGGTATGTGGTTTACGACTTTATTTTTACCTAAAATTGATGAAACCAAAAGGATTTTTAAAGGAGATTCTCAATATTTCACCAATATAAATTATGCTTTACTTTGAATTTAATAAGTAATTATTATTCATTTTCTATGTGAATTATGATTAAAGTCCTGATTGATAGGTTGATTAAAAAACATCTATAGCTCTCAAATAGTATCACATTTTTTGAATCCAAAACATGCGTCACATACTATGCTTCACATACTATAGTATTAAAAAAAGAAAATTTGAATTTCATGAAGTTTTGACCAAGTTAAGGTGGTTAGACATGATTTTTTATATTTTTTAAAAGTTGTAATAAAAACTTCATAATTAATTATTTACTTGGAAAAAAATTACAAAAAAATATGCATCACATCGGGACATGAGTCCTCTACTTGTATCTAAAATATTATAAAAAAAATATTATTATTTTATTGTGGTTAGGGTGGTCAGACAGACACCTACTTATTTTTTCCCTGAAATTTAAGTACTACTGCATTGAAATTTCAAATTTTCACCAAATATATATATATTTTTAAAATAAACCTAGTAGTTTAGAAACTACATTCAATTTGCTACAGATTCTATTCTTACATATTTTTGAAATAATATAGATAACTTATTCAAATTTTTACGTCAAGTTGTCTAACTTTGATTTTTCTAAATTTTTTGCCACTTAAGGGCTTGTTTTTTCCATGATGATCCTACACTTACCCAACCATCCAAAGTTTATGAGGTATTTCCTAATGGAGTTGTTCAACTTACTACCATTGATCTTGTTAGATTCAAATTACTTGTCAATGGTCATCGCCTCAAATTATACCACAAGCCAACTTCCAAAGAAGAGTTCCTATAGCAATTCATCTAGCATTCAACACTTGAGCTTCCTGCAATCGAAGGAAGTGGACCTAGTGTCCCTCCTAGCTAATTAAGGTATGTAATTTTCATAATAAATACTTTCACTTATGTGGAAGTCCATTTCCTCATCCATTTTCCCATCCACTCATCCATTACCACCTTTTCTCTCTCTTCCATCACTTCATTCCACCTCACCTCATTTCATTTCATTTATTGCTCAATTTATTCTCCAAAAAAGGTGAGCATTACTTTATTCATGATCTTTGCAACAAATATTCCACACATTCAGGTATGTGTGCATTAATTTCTATCTTTAATCATCTTTTAAGTGTGTTCATTTAATTACTATACGTTAGTATAGATATTCACATAAATGCCATTATTACCTGTCAATCGCCACTCCCATCTCACATGTACAGACAAATGTCAAAATTTAGGTTGGGGCAAGGGGAAAGAAAAAGATGCAAATATTTTGTGAATTTATTTCCCATGTGTCAAATCATATTAGACTATGTCAATTTTTTTAAAATGAGCTGATTTGAAATCCGAGTGAGAGGATGGCTTGCATGTGTGAAGTGACAATAGATGCAACCGTTGTTTCTTTCTATCATAATTCCTCTTTTATTGCTCCTTTTATTTCCATTATTTCCTTGTCATAATCTTGAGTTGCAAGAAAGAAGGAAAAAAAAATGAAAGGAAATTCAGTCGAGGTTGGCACTAGAAATTTAGCAGGTTGATACTGGAATTTAGCAGATACTGCAAGAAAGTGAGTTTGATTTTCAGACGGGAATTGCAGGAAAGAAGTTGCAGAGAATTTGTTTGATTGCAGACAATGGGAGGTGGGTTAATTCAAAATGAACCCACGGTGCATGATATTTTACTACAGGATGCAAAGTGCCTGGTAGAATTTAGAAACTATGGATGGTTAGATTACTTGAAGCTAGATGGCTTTGATGAAATAATTGCTCTTGAATTTTCCCATACATTTTCAAAAGGAAAAGCCACAGTAAAATGGTTGGAAGTTGTGGCAATAGAGGAAAGAATTGCAGAGATCACAAGGTTACATGTTGATGGTGAAAACTACCTTGCTTCCAGACATGCCAGATCAACTAGGGCTGAGTTTACAAAGCCAAACAACCCTCCATTGAGCATAGATAAACAGGGTGCAAAGAGAATGTCTCTGCTCAAGCCATGGAAGTAGATAGCTGCGTATGTGATCAAATACATCACTTCTAAGGGTTGTCTGTCAAATTTTCACTCTGTCCACTTCAAACCTTTGAATCACATGAGGCACGAAAGAAGGATGAATGTCCCCAACATGTTGTACAATCTTCTCTCAATTATGGCAGCCGAGACCCAGAAAGGTAGGGATAATTATGTTTCCCACCATTGCCTGACTAAATTGTTAGTTGAAAAGTCTCTGAATGATGGAATGACTTGGGAAGAATTTATAAATGTTGATCAAATTAGACTTGAACAGTTGCACCCTAGGGTTTTACCTCAAACCCATAGGTCTAGCAGGAGAATAAACACAACTAAAACCATTCCTAGTGCTTCAATCTTTGGTGCTGGCTCTAGCATGAATCCTCCTGCAGTAGAAAAAACCATAGAAATTAGTTCCTCTAGAATAGTGATAACTTTAAGAAACCCCCCTCAAAAAAAGATATAAAATCTTGGCGAATCTTTCATTTTTTTAAGAAAAAAATTAATTTCTATTGGAAAATTTTTCTCTTTTCTTGAAAAAAATAATAATTTTATTGACGATTTTTTTACATCTCTAAAATCTTGTAGAAAATTTTGGAGAATCTTGAAAAATAGTAGCAAAATACATTAATTATGATGACGAATCTATCCAATCTAAAAATAGTTCTCATGGAAAAGTAGGGGTCTGAGGGTGGAAATTATCGATGGGTCAAAGGGGTAGACTATAATATTTACTTTCCACCATTTTTTAAAAATATTTAATATAATGACCCTCATTTTATTCTATAAAGTAAAATGTACCCATGATTTGTAATTCTCATGGTTCTCAAAATTTATTGTAGATCATTGATCTAATGACCCTCGTTGTACTCGGTAAGGTAAAATTTACCCACAATCTATAATACTCATGAGACCCAAAATTTTGGGCCCCATGAGCATTAAAGATCATGTGTATATTTTACCTCATGGAATACAACAAGGGCCATTAGATTATATTATAAATCAATGATGGAAACTAAATATTAGAAATATGGTCCTAAAGCAACTAATAATTATGAGATACTATTGGCAAATTAATATAGATTTCTACTATAATTTATTAAATTTAGGCAAATTTGATCTAATCATGTATCAAATACTTTGGCAAATTTTTGAGTTAAATTTTTTAACAAAATAAATTATTTGGCGATTTAAATAAGACTATAATAAAATATTGTAAAAATGTGGCAATTGAAGTCACGTTTTAGCTCAAACTATTAGCCAATTTTGGATTCCCAAATTTCAACTATTAGCTAATTGGCGAATATTAGCCACTAAAAAAATCATTGCTTTGGAACAAAACACTCAGAAAAAGGAATCTCTTCCTTAGATTCTGATGATGACATCCCACTTGAAACCTTGATGAAAACTAGGGCACAATAAAGAGACGTAGAAATGAGAAAAGGGAAGGTTAAGACATAGCCTGTAGAAAGAAAAGTGTCGAGTTCGAAGAAGAGGAAGGTTGATACTATTCATCCTATAGCCAAAGGAAAACGCCAGAGACCTCCTTGGAAATCAAGACTAGTTGGGCTTGCAATTGGTACACCTCCATAGGAAATCCCTAAACCTGGTGAAACCTCACATGAGGACTCTGAAGCTTCAATGGAGAAGGAGCATGTTGAAGAAGAAGAAGACATATTTAGGGGAGCAACAAATATAACACTGGTTGATCTTGCTAGTATTGTAGAAGAATTGGAGGAAAATCAAGACTTCTTGCAGCATGAGCAAGAGGTCTTGTAGCATGAAGTCCTGCAACAATAGCTAAAACTAGAGTAGGAGTTCCTATAGCCACAACAAGAACAAGATCCCCTGCAGCAAAAGGAAGAAGAAACAAAACCCTTGCAGCTAGAGATAACTGGACAACCTAAGTCTATGCAGATAGTGCCTTATGAGGAGCCACCATCAACAAAAGGGTTGGTAGTCATTCATAATCCTCTTGGTTTCATAATACATGCAACAATTTTTAATTTATGGAAAGAGATACAAAAAAGGGAGGAAGAATGGAAAAAGGAAAAACATAAATTGAAGGAGGAAATTCAAAAAAAGGATGAAGAGATTGAGGATAAAGATGCATAAATTGCCACCTTGAAGCAAAGGGTGGATGATATGGCAGCTTTGGCACCAAATATTTTGGAATGTAGAACACCTCCAAGGGTCTATGCTTTGCTCTTGAAAGAGAAGTATCTCTCTTTTAAGTTTTCAAGGATTGATTTAGGTTTGAATCCTTCTATTGATACCCCTATGGAATTTTTCAATGCTTATAGGATTGGCTCCCATGAAATGAAGAATTTGCTATGTGAATTTTATTTGCATAATTACGTTGTCACAAAAGACCAAGATTGGAATCTGCTGTTGTATGTTGGGGATGTTTAATTGAGAGCATTCATGTCTTGGGTACAAAATAAGATTAGTTGGGGATAACAACATGGTGCTTATAAGCAATTGGAGTCTGATATCCCTCTACCTATTAGAGCTGAATCAAGTGACCCAAGGCATATTTATAGAGAATGGCATCGCAGACCAAGTTATGGCAATAGGATTATGCCTTGGATTGAGGCATTTTATAGTGACTATGAGGTAAAGACAACAACAAAGGAGGAAACCATGAGGAGATGTTTATCACAAATATGGAATAGTTTGACTGATGAGCTGAAAGAGGCTGAGCCTCATTCCATCCACAAATATACTACAACACTAAAGAGGATTGATATGCATATTCAAATTGGGAGAACTCAGGGATGGTCTTGGATTCCCCTAACTTTCCAGCCACCCATGCTCATGTGGCCCATGCCAAATTTCAGATTCTACCAGTATGACATTACTATACAAAGGTAGAGATGGGACAAATTTGAAAAATTGGGAGGATTCTATTGGGATCCTAATTCACGCATGGCAGCCACTGATGTTGGAAAGCTCAGTTGTAAATTTCAGAGCCTTGACCAAGTAGAAAAACAACTCTTCCACTACTGGAGGACCAACAAAATGTTAGGTTGGGGGGAGTGATGAGCCTAGTTTTTGGTCTAATTTTGGGTAGAATCTATAGTCTATTTGTTGGCTGATGTCATGAACTTTGATGATTAAATGTTGGTATTTGCATAATGTTTCCCTCAAACCATTGACATTTGACATTATCCTATATCTGTAAGTTTTAATGACATTTGGAATATTATGTGGGTTACCTATATTGATTTTGCATGTGATTAATGAATGATTCTTAGAGTGGTTATAGATGTACAGTTATTATGCATATTGACCTTGACATGTAGATTTAACATGCCAAGTTGAGGAAGACACTACCAGCTGGGCATGCACCATACCGTCCAGCTAAGGAATTGCTTGAAGTTAAAGGCAGCTGGTGGAAAAAGATTCTTCATGCAACTAAACGTAATTTCCTTGTAGTGTACCTTAAATGATTGAGCATGCATGGGAATTACTGTTTTCTTGAGTCTATGCCTAACTTGCATGTTTGACTAGATTCCATGCATGCATAATCGCCATCGCTCCAATTTCCCTTGTTTTCCCTGTTAGAAACCAAGATCTGATTGCAAACCAGAATAGACCTTCCACAGAAGAGGAAAACGAAAAAGTAGAAGTTTGCATGAAATGTGCAAATTGATATATTCGAAGTGACATAATTACAAGATAATCATTTTCTTTATAAAAGAAAAGATGCCTAAACCTAATCTTATCTTGAACAACAAGATAGCTCGATAAGATAAAAATGAGATCCTAAAACTTAGGAATTAAACAAATCCTAAGTAAACTTATGCAAAGTGTAATTAATAATTAATTACACCAACACCCCCCCATAAGTGCAACTTAGGGAGAAGTGAATTATTATGCAAATGATATGAGATGGGTCCCAACAACAAAGGCCTGATTAGGTACCCATTTACAAATGCAAAGAGAAAAAACCCCCCCCTTCAAAAAGATGAACTGTTGTAAAGAATCACTAGAAGAACTCTGATGAAACAACACTGGAACTCCAAATACGACAAGCAAGGAAAGATACTTCTGTCTACAAGAAATCAAAATGGAATCATAATAATGTGACAGCAGACCCGATGCTAAGGAACACTGGAAACTCACATACTGGAACCCTAGAATCTGTAAGCAACAGTAGATGAAAATGAACCCATAATGATAACAAAATCTGGAAGTTGTCTCTCGATGCCAATGCCAAACTAAAACTAAAACTGCCCCATAAGATGAGTACCATCAAAATTCTGGGACATTAACCATAAAAATATGGCCCTCAAACTAAGAAGGATCTGAACCAATGCAGATCAATAACCATAAACTCTCAATCTGAAGTGTGAACTAATGCGAACCAAAGATGTGTTCAGCTAAGCAAGAAAGAGACCAAAAGAAACAACAAGAAACCAGATATAACCCATGCGAGTTGTCATCAAAACAAGATAAGATCAAAGTGCATGCACACTCTAATCAGATTATTATACAAATAAACCCCCCTGATGGAACTTTATCTCAGTTCATTTATTACAATACCCAATGATTATAAAAACAGAGAATGCAAAACATGCATAAACTACAGAGAAAATGCAAACCTAGTGCATGAAAACAAAAATGAGTGCATGCACAAACCAATGTTCACATCTGCCTCCATGATGAAAAATATTCAAATTTGATTTCTGAAAAATTTGTTTATAATGAGTAGACAAAAACAGAAACCCATAAATTTTTTTAAACTAAAAATAAAACCCAGAAATCATTTTTTGATCCAGCAAGTAGAAATGAAGAAATAATTTTTTTAAACCTTTTAGCCAGGAGAAAAATATGACGCACAATAGATTTTGTGTAGCTGTTTTCTTCAGATCCGTGAAAAAAATAAAAAAACTAAAAGATACCCAGATCGAATTTCGACCCTGGCTACAAAACCCAGAAATTGTTTTTCCTACAACTAAGCGAAAGCTAGATTTATGAAGCAAAACTAAAAACGGCTCCAATAAAAAATGACTTTCATCAAACCTCAATCTTTTCCAGTGCTTTGAATTGAATGAAAAAATTTGATTTGATCTAAAATGATACATAAATATACGCAAGGAGAAAAACCCTTGAGGGACCCCGAACGAACTCTGCAATGATTTCTCAAAAAATTGAGAAGGGGCTACAAATCAAGGCTCTGATACCATGTTAAAAACAAAGATCTGATTGCAAACCAGAATAGACCTTCCACAGAAGAGGAAAACAAAAAAGCAGAAGTTTGCATGAAAGGTGCAAATTGATATATTTGAAGTGACATAATTACAAGATAATCATTTTCTTTATAAAAGCAAAGATGCCTAAACCTAATCTTATCTTGAACAACAAGATAGCTCGATAAGATAAAAATGAGATCCTAAAACTTAGGAATTAAATAAATCCTAAGTAAACTTATGCTAAGTGTAATTAATAATTAATTACACCAACATTCCCTAAATGACATCCTCCCAGTTGTGGAGTTGACTGCCTTGTTTAGTTGTAGTATAAATAATGATTTGATGCTCCTTCTTCAGGAGGCTGCACAATTTGATATTGTACTCTCATTCTCCAGTTTCAATGATACAGATACATTACTCTTTTTGTATGCATGATTTATAGTGAATAAAATAAAGTTATGAGCTCCAACATTTGAGTTATCATTAGTTTAGAGGATACTTATCCAAGGGGGCCCACTTGGTGAGTGATCTCTTTTCTTAGTTTAGCATTAGTTTAGTATTACTTGTTGTTTAGTACTTAGTTAGAAATATGGCATGGACTGTTATTGCAGCCACTAGAGGTCCATTTTGTGTTTGTTCTTGTAGCCAAAGCAGATAGAGTAGTTTCCTATTTTTTGCTCAGATCTTTATTCCTGTTATGCATTTCAACTTAGTATAGTTGTTGATTGATATTGAACATTTGTCTCTTTCCCTTTCAAGCAATTTACTTCTAGTATTATGTGTTTCTTAGTTGTAGAATAGAAATGGCTACTTAAGAGCTCCTAGTGCACATACTGTGCTGGCCCATTTCAAGTTCATGTCCCTAGGTTGACAATTTAAATGCACCTTCATGATGATTGAGATAGCTATTCGGGTTAGATGTCCAATCTCTGAATCATTGTTGTAAGGGTTGAGTTATTAAAATCATTGTAGGAGGCCAAAAACGCTTACGTAAACTCACAACTAAATATCTAATCCTTGCCAACACATTGTATAGAAGATCTTTCAATGGTGTCCTATTAGGCTATCTTAAATATTTTGAAATCCATTTAGTGCTCGAATAGGCTCATGCTGGTGCATGTGGAGGTCATTTTGGAGGTCGTTCATTAGTGCAAAAACTTATTCGTATGGGTTATTATTGGAGACATATGGAGAAGGATTGCTTCACCTATATGTTAAACGATATCACAAATGTCAAGAGCATAGCAATTTGATTCATGCTCCTACTGTTGAGCTTCGTGCCAATGTGCCCATTTGGCCATTTTTAGTATGGGGATTGGATCTTATTAGAAAAATTTCACCGGCTTCTTCCACTGGACATATGTTTATTCTAACCGCAATGGACTATTTCACAAAATAGGTGGAAGCTATTCCCCTTCATTCTACAACCGCTAAATCATTTTTTTGTTTCATCTTGAAACTCATAATTGCTCACTTTGGGCTTCCTTCCGCAATTGTTTCAAACAATGGAACACCATTTAAGAATAGCAAAGTTCAAAAATTTCTTGAAACATTTAATATTCATCATTTCTCTACACTGTATTATATGCAATCCAATGGACAAGCTGAGAATACTAATAAGCTTCTCGAACAAATCCTTAAGAAAACTATCAGCAACAATCATAAAGACTGGCGTACTCAACTATCTTACATGCTTTGGGCTTATAGAAATAATGTTCGATCATCCATAGGAAATACCCCTTATAGCCTTGTTTATGGTACTAATGTGATTATTCCCTTGGAGTTAGAAATTCCTACTTCGCGAGTTTCTCTCTGAGATCTTTTTGACATTGACAATTATAAAGAACAACTATTACATCAACTTGAGTTATTCGATGAACAATGCATTAATGCTCTCAAACATCTCCAAGCTCACATTAAACAATTACAACATAAAAAAAACATTCATGTTATCCCTCTATCATTTTCTAAGGGTGATTTTGTGCTTATTTAAAATCAATGAACTGCTAGTGCTAACAATGAAGAAAAAGATAAGTTCAACCCTAATTGGTTGGGACCTTATGTAGTTGATACCAATTATGGGTCTGGTGCTTATCTCTTAATGTAGCTTGATGTAATACCACTTAGGGAACCCATTAATGTCATGCATTTGCATTGGCATTATCTCTAACACCCTTTGAATAGTATGAGTGGTATAGTAGTGTTGTTTAAAGTTATTTGATGTCATAAATTTTGCATTGCTCTGTTCTTGACAACTAAATTGGTGTTTTTCTTGAACACTAAGTTAATTATTCAATTTCATTTTATAATTTCTTTAGGCTTCATACTATTCACCTTCCTGTTGTGCTAAGTTAAATCCTTATTAGTGTATTTAATTTAGCATATTCTTTTTCCATTATCAATGTTGTATCTATGCTAAAACTGAAATATGTTTTATGCTAGATCACATCACTTCTGTTAAACCATGAAGCCATTAATTAAATAATTTTAAAATAAATCATTTAATTAATCACATAGCATTTAACATTCACATAGAAGAGATACATCATCATAAAATAAAAGTGCACATGTCTATATATATATCAAAGTTTTATGTATATCTCAGAATCATATACAATGTCATAGTGGTCTGTGAGAGCTAGACCCCTCAGGATATGGTACTCATGATCGAATTCCTGGTCATCAAGAGACAACCATGTGTGACCGTGACTGCGAACTGCCGAGTCTCAGTGCATACTCCAGACCCTATACTCGTCTAATGGCTATAAGCCACTCATCTGCCATCCAATCTCTCTCCGCTTGTGTCTGTGCCAACTCTGCCTACAGTCTCTCTAGCTTTGCTGAGGTCTATGCTGACTGTAGCGCACTCTTAGCCTAACAGAGTTGTCTCCTCATGCTCTTGTACACTTCTCATAATTTTGTGAAAGGTATGAGTGTCTCTGGCTCCTCCTCCATAATCGGTGGGGGCATGTAGTCGAGATCCATCTCCTCCTCCTCAATGGATGTGGGCACTATCTCCATAGCATCTTGATGATAAAACTCTCATCAGTCTCTCATTTCTCTTGCAAGATAGGAAATGTACACAATCAGTAACACATCATCATGATACATATATATATATATATAAATAAAGCATAAATCATTAAAAGACATGCATAAAATTAAATATCATCACCTATGTCTCTAGATGCATGAGGAATGTCAACCTCCTCATCTCTGGGGGGCATGGAGGATGTGCTAGGCTCTCTCTAACTATGAGTGCTGATGTCTACTATAGCTACTGCCCGTGATCTAGTCCCGTAAGTATGTGATAATTCTCCATGCTTGTACCGATCCTCAATAGCTACCTCATCACCCTCACTCAAGGGTGGCTCCTCCTCGTAATAATAATTCTCCTCATAATCCTCTCCTCCATCCTGGTCCTCATAATTGGGATCAGCCTTAGACTGGTACTCCTCATCGATAACATCTATAAAAATATATGCTGGCCTGTATCGTACCTCCTCTGCTCTCTCCTTTGGCTCATCACCCTCATCTGCTACTAGCTCTGCATCACATAGAGGGAAATCCATGGGGAACACAAGAGCTAATCGTGCATATGATCACCACTCCTCATGGTTGTCTGTGCTACTGACATCATCAGCATCAAAGATTGGTGGCTAGTCATGATTTAAATCATTGGAATCACTCTCCCGCACATGATCTATGATCAACCGAATAGTGTCACCTAGCCTTTGTTCACTCTGCATTGATCATCTAATGAAGGGGAATTCCCTCAGTGGTGTCTGCACCTATTCAAACTATCACATGACTTGTTCATAATAGAATGGTCATACGACCCTATCCAAACTGTCACATGACACGCCCATAATAGAATGGTCATACAACATAGTCATGCCTCCCCACTAGATACATATCAATCTGCATCCTTTGTAACTATCTGGTGGGGTCTAGCCACTATTGAGTGAGTAGATAGAGCCTCCATAGGATCTCATCCTTCTTGAGCTGATCGAATCTCACCCTCCAAAAGTGTAAATCCCCATACTTCCATAACAATTGTAAAGGATAGCTGAATGCTCGTGGGTATCCTACTGCTATAGTACAAGGGTATCTGATAGGCCTGGTACATGTGATAGGCTCAAGGAACCACACCCATAGAAGCGTACAATGGACCATACTGTCAATCTATTGAAATAAAAACTGACCAAGATCATAATACAAATGTGCTAGAATGTAGTGGCCCCAAGCATAAAATATCCTCTGCTCATACATCCCCCGTATCAGGTGTACCAGTCCCCCATCCAAGTGTGCCACTCATCCATCTAGAATGAGAACTAGTGCCACTGTGTGCATCATAATCCATCTAACCATAGGAGCTCGTGAATACAATATCATAGGAATTTTGATCCATGCTCTAACCCTCTCATCATGTACAGGTCCATCTAAACAATACTACATATTTCTCTTCTTCTCCTGGAATGATTGATCCCCCCAAAAATACACTCGTTATCCCCGAATGGGAACTCAGAGAATGCGGTGTATGTCCTTGAGAGTGATAGTCATTTCCCTAGTGGGAAGATGAAAGGTACAAGTATCCACATCCCAACGCTCACACAGAGCCATCAACATGGCGCCATGGTATCTCATGGGTGGCATCAGGTATGCCCAATAGATACCCACTGACTATAAATGCTCTACATCTGCCGCTAATAGCATTGGCACATGATCTCTCAAAAATGTCAACTGTCTTCCCCCTAGCCACTACCGCGACTGGGCGAGGACCTATCACAATCATCACAAAATGCTCTAAATTTCATCTAATATCTTCAATTTTCATAATTTTCATCATTCAAGTGTGCTAAATCAATCTAGTGTGCTTCTCTAATGGCCCTAGACACTCTAGAACCCCTTTAGGACATTTTGCAAAGAAACAGGGACACTTTGAAAAGAAACAAGACACTTTGCAAAGAAACGAGACACTTTACGAACAAAAGGGACACTTTGCAAACAAATGGGACACTTTGCAAAAAAAGGGGACCCTTTGCAAAAAAATTTCCAAGAACTCTAAATTAACCTATCCATGCATAAAAATCATTAAATCATCATAACATCATAAGGAGAAAGCTACAGAATCGACTCACCTCATGATATAGCTGGCTGTGTGCCACCTGCTCACAAAGATCATCCAGCCGTGAAGGTGTGTAATCCGGTTTGCTCGACATGTTCTTCTCTCACTCATCACTCTCAAGCTACATGAAGGTAAAATGAACAGTAAGTGACAAATTACTTTCTCCTCCTTCTTTAATCAATTTTCACCTATTTTTACTTTTACGCATTACCGTAAGGTTATTGTATCTTAAAGCATTCATAAAGTATATCTCCTTAAAATCATCATAATAGGCACTAGGGTAATTCGTTTTCGATGCAATTTGATTTGTTGGAATTGTGATTCTATACTTGACATCATCATTCATCTATCATTATGTGGCATGGTACTTGGAAATTCCCTATGATATGATGATTCTTGTTTGACGTGGCTAGATTGCTACCTTGATTCCACCTTTGTAAAGCAAGCAGAATCAAGGGGGGGCATACATTGACCCTCGAATTGGATTCCTAAGAGTTAGATAAAAGGATTTTGGGAAATTAACGAATGTGTGTTGTAGGATGTGGTTCCTAATGTTGTGGTTGTGCGGATAACTACACTCAGGGCTTCATTCTTCTGTCTTTTTGAATATGTATCCTTTTATGTAGTAAGGTGCATCGTTTAGAGTCCTTTAGGTTACATATGCACAGAGTCATATGGGTGCTAAAGTGGGGGCTAAATGTGTCATAGAAAATTGGACCCTCTTGAGAAAAGAGACAATTTCATGCATAATTAGACCCACTTTTGAGTCCCTTCACATCATTTCCCTTAAAAATAGCATTTATAGGCCCCTTAGACCCATTAATTTTGATCTAGAGGCCTGTTTCACTTGAGAAATAACATAAAACCTAAAAAAACAACATTTAATTACATCATACCCTAACAACCCACCTTCAAACAATAGTAGTGGGACCCATTTGCTACCTTGGGTGAATGAGTCCGCTCTAGTGGGACCCATTTGCCAAGGGTGGCGAATGACTCCCCTTTGAGGGAAAATTCAAAATTAATCGGGAATTTAATCAATTTAACTTTTTTTTTCGATAAATGTTGGCCTCTTAGGTCTAATTAATTGGAAAATAAGGTGTTGTTGCTTATAAATACTCATTTTAAGTCATTTAACACATCCTTTATCATCTTTTTATCATCTCTCAAGAGCAATTTTTAGAGTTAAGTCTTCCACAACAAGTTTCATTAGCAAAAGTTGAAGTTTTAGGGCAGCAAACTAAGATATTTGCAGGTCTTAAAGCTCACTTCTATTGTCAAGATCTAACATTGCAAAGGGTTGATGATGGATGCCTATGGTGAATCATGAAGAAATCTAGGGTGAACAGGTGCAACTAGCCACCAAATCATGCCTAAGGACTTGATTTCCTATTGATTCCATCTTCCATTTTCACTCTATCTTCAAATTAAGGTTTGCATCTTGTTTTTTTATCATTTGCATGTCATTTCATCCCTATTTTGCATGTGTTGTAAGGTTTCTATGGTTGGGATCTTGCATCATATAAATCATTCTTGCATGTCTTATTCTAGAGCAATGGAATAGGATTATTGTTATATTTTAGCTCTTCCCAGTCTTTAACACATCTAAGGCTAGGGTTTACTCAGTTTTTTCTCGATTGAAGGTTTAATTACCCAACTAGGGGTTTGACCAAGACAAACCCCCCATTAGACAAACATTTTTAAGTTGTTTTGTAGGAATTTTTTGAGATCCAAAATCGAGTATATGTCAAAAATTGTCGTCCAGGTGTCAAGGTGCAGAATAGTATTTTGAAGTTGTAGAAATTCCAAGGTGGACTGATTCACCATGCTTGGTGAATGAGTCCCTCCTGAGGTGTAAAACTAAGTCAGATTTATATCTAGGTTCTCGACTCTCAGAAAATAGATTTTGTGCAGAAAAGTCTTGATCTAGGACTGATTCGCCCAAGGTAGCGTAGAGTCCCAGTCAACCTAAATTCAAGTTCCTTCAATTTTCCAAATTTTTTTCTAGTCATCTACAGTTTTCCAGGTGCACACATTCTGAGAAACAACTTTCTTTTTAGGTTAATTTGCATTTTTTTTCATTCTTTCATGCTTTTTGCATATCATAGAGTGTTTTCAAACATAATGTAAATCTTACTTTTGCATTCATTTTCATTCATTTAGATCATTCAATTGCATTTAGTTAACTTAATTTTCATTAGAAAATATTACACATAACATAATTTGAGTGAACCATTCACAATTTTGCTCCTATCTCTCTCCTTTTAGGTGAAAAACCCTAGAAGAGCAAGAGTTGTCCATAGGAGCCAAAAATCTACAGTTCAATTTCTAATCCTTAGTTTCCACCATTGATTTATACTATAATCTAATTTCCCTTGTATTGCATGAGGTAAAGTGTACTCACGATTTGTAATGCTCATGGGGCCTATAATTTTGGGTCTCATGAGCATTATAGATTGTGGGTAAATTTTACCTTATAGAGTATAACGAGGGTCATTAGATTGATGATCTAAAAGAAATTTTGAGGTCCATGAGAATTATATATCATGGGTACATTTTACCTTGCAAAATACAATGAGGGCCATTATATTATATTTTAAAACAATGACCATTCGAAAGTAAATATATAGTCTACCCCTTACACCCATTGATAATTTCCACCCTCAGGCCCCTGATTTTTAATAAGAATTATTTTTAGATTGGATAGATTCGCTATCATAGTTAACGTATTTTCCTATTAGTTTACAAGTTTCACCAAAATTTTCAACAAAATTTTAGTGATGTAAAAAAATTTGCTAATAGAATTATTATTTTTTTCAAAAAAAAGGAAAGATTCTCCAATAGAAATTAATATTTTTTCCTAAAAAGTCTGAAAGCAAAGATTTTGGTTACCTAATGCTATATGCTCCTTCTAGGGATTTTCACCTAAAAGGAGATATGATTAGGGAAAAAATGCAATGTTTACACTCAAAGAGGGATGTGATACAAATGTAATATGCCTAAATGAAGTAGACTAAATGAAAAGAACTGAAAAATACTATTGATTATGTATGCAAAACTAAGAAATATGAAATGTTTGAAACCACGGTGTTGTTTGCAAGAAACCTAAAAGGATGAACAAAAATTCAAATAGAACCAAACAAAAAGTTGTAACAAAAAAAGTGTGCACCTGTAAGCCTAATGAAGACTCAAAAACACTATGAAAAACTAGAAATGTTGACTTTTTGACTAACTGGGACTCACTCACCACCCTAGGTGAATTAGTCCCAAGTCAGGGTTTCTACCCAGACTCTAGTTTCTGTTAAATGGGTACTGGAATCTGCATTTAGCTCTAGCGCGTACCTCTAGTGGGACTCATTCACCATCCATGACGAATCAGTCCTTTTTCTATTTTTTGTAAATTCAAATTTCAAACATACATTTTGTCACCTGCACAACACTTCTTGATGGAAACCCAGATCTAAATCTCAGAAATTTTTTACAAAACAACTTAAATTTTGTTGTTTAATGGGGGGTTTTCCTTGGTCAAACCCATAATTTTGTAATTAAACCTTGAATGGATAAAAATATTCATAAAACCCTAGCCTTAAGTGTGTCTAAGACTAGGAAAATCTGAAGTAAGACAAAAACCTATTGTAATGTGCTAGAATAAGATAAGAAAATGTGATTTGAATGATGCAAGACTTCAATCCAAGAAACCTTACAACATTTCAATTGAATGTAAATGACATGCAAATGTTATGCAAACCTTAATCTAAAGATAGAGAGAAAATGGAAGATGGAATCACTTTGAATTCAAGTCGTAAGGTGTGATTTGATGGCTACTTGCATCTCCTCAACCTAGATTTCTCCATGATTCTCCATAGGCATCCATGATCAACTCTTTGTAGTGTTAGATCTCGATTAAGAAGTGAGCTTGAAGACCTGAAAATACCCTAGTTTGCTGCACTAGAGCTTCAACTTTGTTGTAGAAATGCTATTGAATCTTCTTGTGAACGATACTTTTCTCTCGACTCTTGATTTTTCTTTGTAAAAATGACTAGGAGATGTGAAAAATGACCTAAAATGTGTATTTATAGGCAACAATACCTAATTTTCCAGTTATTTAGACCTAGGAGGTTGACATCCATTGAAAAATTGAATTAAATTGGTGAAATTCCTACTCAAAATTAAATTTTTCCTCAAAACGGACTCATTCACCACCCTTGGAGAATGGGTCCCACCAGAGGGAACTCATTCACCCAAGGTGGCAAATGGGTCCCACTAGAGGTTTTTTGAGGTGGGTTTTTGGGATATGACTGTTTTGAACATTATTTGTTGAGATTTATATGATTTTAGAGTGAAATGGGACTCTAGATAAAAAATAATGAACATTAGGGGCCTATAAATGTAGTTTTTAAGAGGTGATTGGTGCAAGGGTTTCTAAAATATGACTAAGTTAGGCTACAAATTGTACTTTCTGTAATGGAGTATAATTTTGTGTCTCCACAGTTAGCCCCCACTTTAGTGCCCATATGACTCTATGTGCATATGTAAGCTAAAGGACTCTAAATAGTATACTTTATTGCACAAAAGGATACTTATTGAAAAGACGGGAGAATGAAGCTTGAAGTGTAGTTATATGCAAAACCACAACATTAGGAACCACATCCTACAACACAAATTCATTAGTTGTCCAAAAATCCTTTTATCTAACTTCTAGAAATCAAAGTCGAGGGTGGATGTATACCCCCCCTTGATTCTGCTTTCTTTACGGAGGTAGAATCAAGGTAACAATCTAGCCATGTTAAAAAGGGAATATCATACCATAGGGCATTTCCAAATACCGTGCCATGTAATGATAGACAATTGATGATATTGGATGCAGAGTCACAATTTCAATGCATCAAAGAATGTCAAAAATAGAGCTCCCTAGCTCTCGTTATCTTGCTTTGAAGAAAATGTACTTTATTAAATTTGAAAAGAAAATAACCCTAATTTAATGGATAAGAGTAAAAGTGATGAAAATATGATAAAAGAGATAAAGGAGAGTAAATTGTCACTTACTATTGCATTTTACCTTCTTGTAGCTTGAGAGTGACAAGTGAGATGAGAAGATGCCAAGTAGACGGGGTTATATGCCTTCATGACTTGATGAGCTTCGAGAGCAGGTTTTACATGGTGAGATGTATAATGAGGTGAATCAATTCTGCAACTTTTGCTTAGTGATTTTGTAATGTTTTAATAGGTATGTGCAGGATCATCATGGAAAAAATAGGCCCTTGAGTGGCAAAAAATTCAAAAAAATCAGAGTTAGGCAACTTGACGTAAAAATTTGAATAAGTTATCTATATTATTTAAAAAATATGCAAGAATAGAATTTGTAGAAAATTGAATGTAGTTTCTAAACTGTACTAGGATTATTTTAAAAAAAATCTATTTGATGAAAATTTGAAATTTCAATGCAATAGTAATTAAATTTTAGGGAAAGAATAAGTAGGTGTCTGTCAGACCACCCTAACCATAATAAAATGATAATAATTTTTTATAAGATTTTAGATATAAGTAGAAGACTCATGTCCCGATGTGATGCATATTTTTTTGTAGTTTTTTTCCATGTAAATAATTAATTATGATTTTTTTATTAAAACTTTTTAAAAATATAAAAACTCATATATCTGGACAACCTTAACTTGGTCAAAACTTCATGAAATTCATTTTTTTAATCCTATAGTATGTGAAGCATAGAATGTGACACATGTTTCAAATTCAAAAATGTGATACCGCTTTGAAAGCTATATATGTTTTTCAATAAGCCTATCAATTAGGACTTTAGTCGAATTCAAATAGAAAATGAATAATAATAATTTATTAAATTCAAAGTAAAACATAATTTACATTGGTGGAAAGCTGAGAATCTCCTTTAAAAACCCTTTTCATTTCATCAATTTTGGGTAAAAAAAAGTCATCAACCACATACCCTACACATACCCATCATATCACCACATTTTGATCCATCATGATCCTGCACATACCCTAGTGATTTTTAATGTATTTATAGGTTAGTTTAGGATCTTGGAATTTTTTTTTGCAAAGTGTCCCCTTTGTTTTGCAAAGTGTCCCATTTGTTTGCAAAGTGTCCCTTTTGTTCACAAAGTGTCCCATTTCTTCGTGAAGTGTCTCGTTTCTTTGTGAAGTGTCCCAAAAGGGTTCTAAAGTGTCTAGGGCCATTAGAAAAGTAGACTATATGGAATTTAGAACACTTGCATGATGAATAATGTAGAAATAAAATATGTGAGATGAATTTATAGAGTATATTGTTATGATTTTAATAGGTACCCACCTGGTCGCAACAGTGGATTAGGGGGAGACAGATTAGTTTTCTTAGAGACTTAGCTCCAACACTATCAACAGAGGAGATGAAACATCTAGAGAATGTAGGCATCTATTGGGCATATCTTATGCCTCCCATGAGATACCATGATGCCATGTTGATGGCCCTATGTGAGTGCTAGAATGCTGATACATGTACATTTCACCTCCCGATCAAGGAGATGACCATCACCTTAGAGGATGTACACCGAATTCTCTGAGTTCCTATTCGGGGAGAACAAGTATACTTTTTAGGAGATTAGTCATTTCACAAGAAGAAGGTGGACATGCAGTACTGCCTTGATGGACCTGTTCATGATGAGCATGTGAGAGCGTGAATTGGGCTACCTATGCTACTATATTTGCAAGCCCCCATAGTGAGACAAATTATGATACAAATGGTGGCACTGGTACTCAATCCATATGGATGAGCGACACACCTTGATGGAGGATTGGTTCACTTGATTCATGGGATGATAGAGCATATGACAATCTATGCTTTGGGATGTTGTATCCTGACACATCATTATTATGATCTGGGTTGATTTTTTTTTCAAGAGATATATAATATGGTGCACTACATACTTCTGCAGGTGTGGTTCCTCGAGCATATTACATGCACTAGGGCTATCAGTTTCCCATGTGCTAGAGCTATAGGATATCCATGAGCCTTCAGCTATCCTCTACGATGCTTGTGGTAGTATGGAGACTTTTCATTTTTGGAGGGTGAGATTTGACTGGCTAGAGGAGGAAGAGATCCGTTGGATACCTTATCTACTCACACTATAGTGGCTAGATCCCATAGGGAAGTTGAGGAGGATGTAGATGGATAGTTTTTTGGCTGGTCAGCATGACTATGTAGTACCTCCTTTTTCTTATGGTCGAGTCATACAATAGTTTGGGCAAGTGTAGAAACCATCCTGACTGTGCCCCTTTATCAGGAGATCAGTGTAGAGTGCCCGAAGGCCAGGTGATACTTTATGGCTCACTATAGACCATGTTATCCAGAGTGACTCCAATGATTTAGATCATGATCAACCACTAGTCTCCGATGTTGATGACATTAGTAGCATAGATGAGCATGAGGAGTGGTGGTCAATGACACAAATAGCACTAGATGAGAGAGATGAGGGAAAGGACAAGGCCAAGGATGTATGATACAGGGCGGTAGATATATTTACTGATGTTATAGATGATGAGTATGATTCAGATGCTAATCCTAACTATGAGGGCCAGTATGGAGGAGAGGAGGAGGAGGAGGAGGGGGAGTATGAGGAGGAACCACCCCTAAGTGATGGTGATGAGGTAGGGGTTGAGGATTGGCATGAGTGAGGAGAGTCCTCACACACTCGTGTGACCAAATCATGTGTAGTAGCTATAGAAGACATAAGTACCCATGATCACGAAGAGGCTAGCATGTCCTCCATGCCCCCTAGAGAGGATGAGGTTGATATCTCTCAGCCTGTTGGAGATACAGGTGAGGATAATTTGATTTTATGCAAGTACTTTAGTGTTTATGCTATATATATATCATGATGATGTGTCCTGATTATGTATTATTTCTACCTTGTAGGAGCGATGAGAGATTGGAAAGAGTTCTATTGGCAGGATGCTACAAAGATAGTACCTGCATCCATCGATGAGGAGGATATGGACCTTGATTACGTGCCCCCAGTGATTGTGGAGGAGGATCTAGAGTCACTTAGACCTTTCACAAGGCTATGGGCAGCTTATGAGAGTGTGAGGAGATGACTCCATCAAGTTGAGACCATAGTATAGTCACCCTAGGCTCCAGTAGAGGTGGAGAGACTGCATGCAGAGATATCACAGCTATGGGTAGAGAGGGATCAGATAACAGAGTGTCATGTGGCCCTTGGGTGAGTACAGGGTTTGGAGTTTGCACTCAAGGTCAGTTGATCACGATCATGATCACACATGACTGTCTCACGAAATTCGGGTACCAGATCATGAGCACCAAATCCTGAGGGGTCTAGTTCTCACAGACCTTGGTGATTTTGTATATTATGATGATATGTACATAAAACTTTGGATATATATATATATATATATATATAGATATATATGAGAATTTGATGTGTTACATTATGTCTTAATTTGTTTGAATGGCAATGTGATTAATTAAATATCTTTTTGTAAAATTATTTAATTAAAGTCTACATGATTTAACATGATTGATGTGATCTAATGTAAAACATATTTTAGTTCCACTTTAGATACAACATTGTTATGTGAAGGAAGGAGGGTATGTTAAATTAGACACACCTATAATTCATATAAGGATCAAACTTAACATAACACAAGAGTGAATAGTATGGAGCCTAAAGTAATTATAAAAATAACTTAAACAATTACCTTAGTGTTCAAGACAAGCACATGATCAGGTGTTGAGAATGAAGCAATGTGAAAGTTTTTAGAATGTAACCAAATAACTTTAGACAACACTGCTCTATCTTTCATATTGTTGAAAGAGACTAGAGGTAATACCATTGTAGATGTGTGGAATTAATGGGTTCCTTAAGGGTTGTGCCATCTAATTCTATTAACATGTATGAACCAAACCCAAAAGCTTTATCAACGATGTAAGGTCCTAACCAATTAGAACTAAAGTTGTTGTGTTTGTTTGGGTAGGCATTAACGTTGCACTGATTAGCAGAGAGAACTAAGTTACCCTTTTGGAATGATCAAGGGATAACATTAAGGTTGTAATTATTATGTTTTCATTTGTGATAGGCTTGAAGATGTTCAAGAGCGTTAATGCACTGTTCATCAAGCATCTCAAGCTGATGTAATCATTGTGTCTTATAATGTGGTTCATTGACAAGTCCTTGAAGAGAAATTCTTAGTGTAGGGATTTCTAACTCTAAGGGAATTATTGCTTGACTACCATAGACCAAATTATAAGTTGTGGTCCCTATGGAATATCAAACACTTGTGAACGATAAGCCCAAAGTGCATAATGCAATTGTGTGTGCCAATCCCTATGATTTTTGTTAACAATTTTCTTCAAATTTTTTTCAAGAACTTTATTGATTGATTTAGCTTGACCATTAGATTGTGGGTAATGAGGTGTCAAAAAATGATGTTGGATATTAAAGGTCTCCAAAAATTTCTTCACTTCATTATTCTTAAATGGGGTACCATTATCAGAGACTAATGCATAAGGAAGTCCAAAGTGAGCAATAATGTGTTATAGAATGAAATGACATATTACCTCAGCTGTGGTAGATCGAAGACGAATAGCCTCTACCCATTTTTTGAGATAATTAGTTGTAGTGATAATAAATGTATGTTCAGTAGAAGAAGGAGGTGAAATTTTTCCTATAATGTCCAATCCCCAAACCGAAAAGGGCCATATCAAAAGTTGAGTTTGAATTTCAGTAGCAGGAGCATGATGCAAATTGCTATGTTCTTGACATTTATGATATTTATGAACATATTCAAAGAAATCACGTTCCATGTTTTTCCAATAATATCCAATACGTATAAGTTTTTGAACTAATTTTTTCCCTCCAAAATGTCCACCACAAGCACCCTCATGGGCTTGGTGAAGTGCTAGAGGTATCTCAGATTTGTTTAAGCATTGAAGTAAGAGACCATTGAATGATTGTCGATATAACACATCAGCAAGGATGGCATATTTAGATGAAAGCTTCCGTATATGAGCACAAAGGTTTTTAGTTGTTGGCTCGAGAAATGTACCACTTTTCAAAATGGTGTTTGAATATGGCATCATACCATTCACTTGAGTTTTTCTCATTTATTGTTAAAACCTCATCTGTGTGGTCGTTAAGCATGGGTTTCATAATAGGGCGCATAGTAAATGTGAAATATTTTAAAGAATATTTAAGGAAGATAAGAGAAGCAACACTGGCCATTGCATCTACAAGTCAATTATCTTTGTGTGGGATGTTATCAATGGTAAATGTCTGAAACTTCTCTAACAAGTGGATGATAAGATCTTTGTACTTGGATAATTTGTCATTTTTAGCATGGTATGTCCCATTAATTTGTTTAATTACTAATTGTGAGTCACCAAAGATCTTAATATCTTTGACACCCATGACTAATGTAGTGCATATCCCAACAATTAACACCTCATATTCGGCAGTGTTATTGGTACATAGGAAATTTAATCAATAGGACAAGGGAATAGGATTTCCTATAGGTGGGATTAATATAACCCCAGTACCAGAGCCTGTTCTACACTTAGATCCATCAAAATAGAGTTAAAATATGTTAGTTGCAAGTTGTAACACACTATCATCAGGAAAAGAGTGATTTCCAAGTAATGCAAGAGGAGAAGGAGCATCAGCTAAGTGGTCGGTCAAGGCCTGGCCTTTGATTTCTTTTTGTGAAAAAATATTAAGGTCAAACTTAGTCAACAACATTACTCATCTAGCAAGACATCCTGATAGGTTTTTTTTATTTAAGAGGTGTTTGAGAGGGTCAAATTTTGTCATGACTTATATTTTAGCATTTAGTAAATAATGTCCCAACTTACTAGTAGCAAATACAAGAGCAAAACATTATTTTTTGACTGGTGTATATCAGGTTTTGTAATCAATTAAGGTTTGACTAATGTAATAAATAGGATGTTCTTTTTTGTTATCATCATTTTGATCCAAAAATGTTGCAAGAGCATGGGTTGACGTGACTATGTAAAGGATAAAAAGTTTGTTTGGCATATCAGGATGTAAAGTAGGTGGAGTTGCAAGGTATTTCTTCAAACTCTCAAAGGCCTAGCTATGATCTGATGCACTGGAAAGGAAGAGAAAAAACTCACTGAAAAAAAATCTCAACCACTATGGGTTTTAGTCCCACAAGCTCTCCAAACTTCACAAGAAATCTTCATAACACAATGGCACAAAACTGAGTTTCAACATTTCTAGTAGCCAAGCAGCTATAAACTATCAAATTTATCTTCTAAATCACACACAAACTCTAGACTGTGATGGAAATTTTGGACACCCATTAAAGGATTTTAAATCATATCTACTAAGTAGAATAAGTTACTTTGGAACACCAGCCTTAAAATTAAATGAACCAAGTTCATGACTGGCCTAGTTAGGCTTGACACAAATAGGGCTTATTGGTTCTACAAGTTCCAATCACAAATTCACTCCACCAACACTTAGAACACATGTAATTAAATCCGTTCATGCTTAATAAAATTCCACAAGACCATTTTCAAAAGTATTTTGCTAAACCCTAGGTGCTAACTCCTCAAACTCTATTTTACCAGTCATATTCAATAATTAAAGTCCTAGGGCTTTGTGGTAACCACCCAAAACAACCTTTCCATGCTCTACCACCTTGGAGTATTTTAAAACACACCATAAAATTGCTTCACACCAATTTACAACAGTTTCCAAAGGTTATAAATTGAGAAATTGAATTTCAAAAGATTATTGTTTACCCTAGAATAGGGTTTCACTCGCCTAGAGAAATCTTCTTATAACCTTTACAATACTAAATGGTTTTTAATGAAATAAAACACACATCAAACTATATTCACATTGTTTTCATATCCAAAGGAGGAGAGGTGGATTCTTACACAATAAATGGTTTTACAATGGCCTGAAACCATGAAAATGTATAAAATTAACAAAAAACTAGAATATTTTATTCAAATCTTCACTCCTACATCTTCCTCCAACCTTCCTCAATATTTTTGATGCATCAAAAGCCCTTAAATAACCAATCCCAATGCCATAAACCATCTTTACAACTACTTGTCTCTTCACCTTCCTTAATTTTGCAATTTGTTGCATTTTTTACAATTTTGTTATGACAACAATTTGCCAAATTTTTCAACTTTACATTTTATGCCCAAATGAACCTAAAATAACCATCTAAGACCTATGACATGCTTATTGAGGCGTTTTATACCTTATTACAAAATGAGAATACCTATACAAAATCAAAATCCTAATTTTTCTTGATGGAGGCTTGATCTTGCTAGTGTGCACCTGCACCATTCTCCCTAGCCAAAAAGAATTCCAAGTTCTATCAGATTGAATGTAGCAAGCCTTATCATTACTAATCCTCCTCATGGTCTTCTTTTCCTAGCTCCTTTCATATTTACCTTTGGTTTTAGTTGGTCAATGCCAACATGCTTCCATCTTGTTATGTCTCTGTGAATCTGTTCATTCATGCCCTGAAGTGTTCCAATCTCCTTTTATCCTTCTTCAATCTACTACACCTTGATCTGAAAATTATTCCCAATCCAAAACATTAGCATAATAAAGAAATGATACACTATTGCTACCACAATACCTCCATCTCTCTTCAACTCTTTGCAAATCTCCAAGACTAATTCATCCTTGATCATTTCTTCATCCAATCTTGACACCAACTCAATATCTCTTTTCTCTAAAATTAGGTTCTTCATCTCTATTTCTCCTTCATCTTCATTCTTGGGAGTGGCTACAATACATTTGTCTTCATCCTTGAATTCTTCATTTGCATCTTGAAACTCTTCTTCTTCTTTCTCTTTCATCTTCATTTGTCTTCTTCTTTTGACTATCTTTTTGATGGGCCATACCACTTTCCTTTTCACTGTTGAATTCCAACTTTTTTTTCCAATCCACTGTTCCATCTTCATCATGGACTCCTAGAACTCTACATCCAAC
This sequence comes from Sequoia sempervirens, assembly GCA_007258455.2. Taxonomy (NCBI): domain Eukaryota; kingdom Viridiplantae; phylum Streptophyta; class Pinopsida; order Cupressales; family Cupressaceae; genus Sequoia; species Sequoia sempervirens. Next base: position 141,565,394 of record VDFB02000013.1, read on the forward strand.
CTTCTCATCTCTTGCTTCAATGCTACTATCTCTTTGTCTAACTTCTCTTGCCTCTTTCTCTTTTTTCTTTCTTCCTTTACCTAAAAATTTCTTCTCAATATCTCCATCTTTTCTCTTCAAGCAAGATTCTTCTTGCTTCCACTTTCTCTCAAATTTCTTTACCTTCTCTTGGAAACAACTAGGTTATCTTCTCAACCTGCACATAACCACAACACATAAACACAACACGAAATCTCTTTTCCCAAATCCTTCTAGCTTTGATACCAAACTGAAAACAAATCTCAACCACTATGGGTTTAAATCCCACAAGCTCTCCAAACATCGCAAGAAATCTTCATAAAAAAATGGCAAAAAATTGAGTTTCCACATTTCTAATAGCCAAGCAACTGCAAACTATCAAATTTATCTTCTAAACCGCACACAAACTCCAGAGTGTGATGGAAATTTTGGACACCTATTAAAGGATTTTAAATCATATGTAAAAAGCTGAATATGTTACTTTGGAACACCATCCTTAAAACTGACTGAACCGGGTTCATGACTGGCCTAATTAGGGTTGATACAAACAAGGCTTATTGGTTCTACAAGTTCCAATCACAAATTTACTCAACCAACACTTAGAACACATGTAATTGAGTCTGCTCATGCTTAATAAAATGCCACAAAAGAAGATTTTCAAAAGTATTTTGCTAAACCCTAGGTTCTAACTCCTCAACCTCTATTTTACCAGTCATATTCAATAATTGCAGTCCTAGCTTGGCTTTGTGATAACCACCCAAAATCACCTTTCCACCTCTACCACCTTGGAGTCTTTTAAATCACACCATTGTGTCATAGAAAAATGGCCCCCTATCATTTTCATGGCCTTTTAGGTCTCATTTCATGATGTTTGGTCTATTTTTCTCTGATTTTATATTGTAATGTGGCTTGAACATGCATATTTATGTATTAAAATTCAAATAATGACGTCTTGTGAAGGTGTTGTGAAGTGTTGTAAAATATTTTTGCACTCTTATATACTCTATTCATTACAATTCACCTAAAAATTACCTTTTCATCACTAAACAAGTCCTATTTTGAAGTGTTGTAAAGTCTTATAACAAGATTTCATTCTTTTCTAGGCATAATTTCACTATTTTCACCATTTTTAATGCTTTATTTGACCCCTTTATGCCCTTATAAGCTTTAATTAAGTGTATTTTTGAATGTAAACCATACAAATAACATTAAATGTGACTTGATTCCCGACACCCATTTTTAGGTCATAGGTGGGACCCATTTGCCATGGGTTGCGAATGAGTCCCCCTTGGCTCCAAATTCAAAGTATTTTAAATTTCCTTTCGATTTTTTATTCAAAATCACTTGATGTCAGTCTATGTTGAGGCATCAATGGGTTACTGAGGCACAAGATTGTATAAATAAGTGATTTTCACCTCATTTTACATCTCCGACAATTACACATTGCATCCAAGCAATCTTTTCATTCACTTAAGCATTCAAGCACTTTACATCATATAATCAAGCATTCATTAAACATTTTGGAGCATCCATTGACATAACGTCAGATTTTATTCAACAAGGGTTTGGTAAGTTGATAGAATTTACATGTTATTTTTTTATCATTCTCTTTCATTTCATTATTTCATTAAGGGTTTGATTACCAAAGTGGGGTTTGACCAAGGGAAACCCTTATTTGCTAACCCTCAACCATTTTCCCCCTCTTGCTTGTGTGTTTGCAAAATTTTGTATGCATATTTAACAAGAATTTAGGTGTTGAAGAGTGGTCAACAAGCCAACAAGGTGTTTCAAGTCAAATCAACCACATTTCAAGCTTGGAGAAGGTATTTTTTCCATTTCCTGTAGAATTTACTTCGACAACCCGACAAGCAGACATCCTCAGATTTGGTTTTGCAGAGTTGTCTCCTCATTTCTCAAAATTTTGGGAGAGGAACAATTCACCATGAGTGGCAAATGAGTCCCACCTTAAGGCTAGAAATCTAAGTTTTATCAAATTCTGAATCCTGACACTTAGAAACCTATTCCTGACAGTTTTCATTAGAAGCAAGACTAATTCACCACCGTAGGTGAATGAGTCCCACTGTGAATTTATGTAATTCTAGACAACATCCAAGACATTCTAGAATCCTCATCAGACATCTAGGTGCACATTGATTCAACTCATTTGTTTTTGTTTTACATTTATTTATTCATAGCTTTTTGTTTGCATATCACATTGTGTTTTCCAACATAGCATAAATCTTAAGTTTTGCATACATAGTCAATCATATAGATCACTTGGTTGCATTTAGATAATTTCATTTAGGCATTATAACATCCTACATTTCATAATTTGAATGAATCTAGCTAGCATTTTTGTCCTACCTCTCTCCTTTTAGGTGTAAGACCCTAGAAGAGTTAGAGAGTCTTGTGGTGCCAAAAATCTATGGTTCATTTTGGTGAACCTTCATTTTGAACACTTTAAATTTTTTATTTCAATTTCATCTTGCATCTTAAACTTAATTTGCATCAACATTCATTTAGGGTATTGATTTGTTTTTGCATCCTAGGGTTTCTTAACTTGCATTAGTGAAATACTCATTTAGAGCTCATTTTTGCATTGCATATAATTGAAATAACTAAAAATTTGCATCTGCATCCTTCATTAGCATCTGAAAAACATTAAAATCACATTAAATTTTTTGAAAAACACAAAAAAATCTCATACTGGGACTCATTCGCCACCCTAGGCGAATCAGTCCACCTGCACATTTTAGATTGCATTTTCAGGCATTTTTCTGGCATTTTCCTGCATTTTTGTTTTCTATAGTTACTTCTTTATTACAATTAGTAGAATTTCTATTATTTACATTTATCACTCCTATATTACCTTGCATTTTCATTCACCCCATCTTTTGTGATACTTGTATGAATGTTTGGTGCCCCATTGATAATACTTTAGTGAGATGAAGTTCTAGAACCATGGCCTCCCGCGATAGCACTTTCATTGTGGACCTTGGGTTGTCAAAATATCCTACTCCTAGTATGGAAAATGGTGCATTAGGATTGGACAATACCACTTCTATGTCTTCACCTTTCCATCCAATGCATGTTGACACACAAAATAATTCCATCCTGCAAGAAAAGGTCATTAATAATCATGAGGATTTTGCACACTTACAACAATACTTGTCCCTTGAAAACATTTCCACAACTACCATACTAGCCATAGAAAGTCTCCATAATTTGATTGGAAGTGATGATGGTTTGCAAGTTATGAAGAGAATTGCTAAGATTTACAATAAGCATGCTTCTTCTAATTCCCAATCAGCAAACATAGTTTCAAGCCAAGGAGGACTCTACATCCCCCCCCCCTTCAACCATAGCATCCATACCAATTTATACCACTCCTCATGTTACAACAACTATGCAAAAAGTTATTCATGTGGCTCCTTCTTTCACAATTCCGACTAGCATTCCTAGTCCTCTTATGGCATCACAAGTCCCCTCCACTACCTTCACCCCTCTTAGTGTTCCTTTCACTTCCCCTCACATTACATACACTCCATTAACATTTTATATTCCACCTCAAACCACCTACCCTGATCCCATCATTACACAACTCCTAAATATTATTTCATCCATGCAACAAAAAATTTCCACCATTAGCCAATTACAAACTACTCCACCCACATATCATGTTCGTAGTAGCCCCTTATCCTTAGAAATATTACAAACACAGATTCCGCAAGGGATAGAAATTCCTAGGTTTGAGAAATATGGAGGTAAAGGAGACCCTATTAACCATGTCAATGCTTATACAACTATATGCAGTGATTTTGTCCTTGATGATAAACTCTTAGCTAGACTTTTTCCTAAGACCCTGAAAGATACTGCATTGGAGTGGTTTTCCAACTTGCCCAATCATTCTATCCAATCATTTAATTAGCTTTTGGATTCCTTCATAAGTTACTTCCAAGTTCATATGACCCCTAAAAAAAAATGGCTGACCTAATGTGTTGTAGACAAAATTTCGATGAGAAATTCATTGATTTCATTTTACGTTATCAGTCATTGTATGCTCAAGTGGATGTCAAAATTCTTGATTCACATCTGTAGAAGATGTTTATCGAAAACTTGCACAAAAACCTTCAGGATAAGTTAACTATGATGAAATTTACTTTGTCCATGCACTTATGCACAACCTTGTGTGAATATCATAATTTGGTTTCAAGTCGCGATTCAAAATTCACTTCTAACTGAGCTGAAAAGGCTAAGCACAATAATCAAAACTTTCACAAACCAAATATAGGCATTTTACAATTCAATTCATCTCCTCGACTACAACCAAACCCACCTGTTCCAAGTCATGTGGTAGTTGTTAAAGTTGCAGTGCCTTATACCTATGGGGACCCAAAGAGACAATTTACTCCCTTACCCGATACTCTCCATAATAAAATAAACCAATTACTCCAACAAAAAATGATCACCTTGCCTACCGTCAAACCACTTGATACCGCCAAACCTTTACGACCCACCTTTAAAGCTAATTCTTATTACCATTTTCATCGCCAAAATGGCCATGACACCGAGCAATGTAAGCCTCTCAAACACTTAGTTCAAGACCTCATTGATTCGGGTCGTTTGTCCATTGTAGGTGTTAATGATAAAGGTAATAAGTTTGTTGCACCCCCTAACCAAAATTTACAAATCTTTACAAATCCCATGCCTAAACACAATATTTCATTTGTCAAGGCTAGTGAACCTTCAAATCCTCAAGTCATGAATGTTGATACAAATAGTGAACAACATGATATAACTCCAAATGTTACCCAAGTTAATCCTATGGATGAACTTGTGGGTGCAATAGATGTTATCCCTCGTAAGGGCCTAACCCACAAAAATCTTGATATCACTTTTTCTACTAAAGATATACTTCCAAAGCTTCCTGATGGACCTCTTTACATAGCAAACAGAATCTATGATAAGCTCACCAACGAGATATTAATAGATCCCACCTGTGGTGAGAATGTGATCATGAAATAATTTCTAGTTTAACATGATCTATATCAAGATGACTATAATAAACAAACTGCATGGATTAAAACACATACTAGTTTTGTGTTCCCTATGATTGGATTGATCATACTCCCCTTACAAATAGGACCCAAAACTTTGGAGGTAACATTTTCAATTGTTCCACATTTAGATCAATTTTGTTTGTGGGTAGGCCACCCCTGGCTTTGCTCAATGAAAGCAGTCCCTTCCGTTGTTCACAAGTGTTTGAAGTTTCCACATGGTAATGAAAAATTTACCATACACCATAATGGATTTAATCCATTATCATCTAAAGGCAATTTTTACTTAGAAGCCTTTTGGCCCACACCTATGGAACCCACCACCCCCTGTAAAGATTTATTTTTCATAACCTATCAAAAGTTCAAATCCAAACACATAGCCAAATTGTCTCTTCGTAACATGTCCCTGTCAGCTTCCACCCCACCTATCCTAGATGAAACCATGCTTCAACCTGAGTTTGAAATTCAACAAACCATACAACATCATGAATAACCACCCTTAGACACTTCCCCACCATCGTTTAAATGACCAAGAGAAAGTGAAACCAATCCTTTCATACCTCCTTGTGTTAAACAAGTGTATAAAGCTAAAGAGAAAGTGATGTACTCATCCTCTTCAATTTCTTCCGTTCTTCCCCCTTTGGAAGCAAAAGAACCTATGATGACTCAATCTGCTCTTACACCTCAACAACTTCAAAACAAAATTAAACGAAACCACGGTGTTGGAGATTGTAGGTGTCATCGTTGTCTCCTTGCTCATCAATCTTGAATGGAAGAAAATCAAGAAAACTGACCTCCACCTTTGAAAAAATTAATAGATGACCACCCTCCTTCTCCTGACCCGCCACAAGATAGTCTAGTCCAACCCTCACAACAAACTGAAGCAATCCAACAACCACAAATGTTGATACATCCTTACTTAGAAATCACCCTTCGTCCTCTCATTGTCATCAATCTTGATGACGATGATGACGATGATGATGATGATGTGGAGATCACAAAAATAGATGAAGAAGTGCATAATGATTTAAACTCTTTATTTTCATCTACCATGAGCTTAAATGATAAATCCTCTCAACCAAGTGAGGAACCTAGTACATCTCTTGGTTCAACACTTGCAATTCTTCCTTTGGACAGTCAATAGCACTCACAATATACTAAACATGATTGGGAGGAAAATGACTTGTTAGATGGTTGATTTGCATTTTCCTTAGTAGCCTTTTTTTCCCTTTATTTTCCTTTCAATTTTTATTTCAGCTTGATTGTATGTGTGTATCGTGTTCCCCTGTATCATGTATTTGATGTTTTCACTCTCATCATACACTTCTATTTGTACCTCTCTTCTTCTATATGTCGTACATTTCCTTTTTTTCTTTTTGTTTTGTGTTTTCCTTTTGGGGATGATGCAAAGCATAGAGACGCCCTATGTCTCTTCCATGTTGACCCAAAAGGACCTTTTCCTTTTTGTTTTTTCTTGATGACCACAAAATGTCTCCTTCATGTTTACAAAAGCTTTTCCTTTTCTTTCACCTTTTCATTTTCTTTTCGCTTGTGTTTTCCTTTTGGGGACGATGCAAAGCGTTGAGACCACAATGTCTCTTACATGTTGACCCAAAAGGGACTTTATTTTTCTTTTGTTTTCACTCTCTTTGTGTCATTTTTCTAGTTTTGTGTGCTTTGGGGAATGATGATAGTTCAAATCTCCTTACAAAACATTGCAGCAATGAACATACTGACCCCAAATCCATAGATTAGTTATATTTTTAGTGTTTTCTTTCTAGGGGCTAACTCCTTTTTCTTTTATTTTTATTTACATGACACAACCTAACTTTGAAACATATGACTTGGCATCGAGATTTCCAAGTTGGATCTTATGTCTCATTTTCTTTTTGCATTTTCTTTCCTTTGCTACTTTAAAGTATTTTCTCATAGAATGATGTGTAGCAATTCCTTTAAACTGGGGGGCATACATTACCAGCATTTCATTTTCATTTTTGGTTCTTAGTGTAGCCTTGTCATTTCATACGATGTGTTCGTCACTTTTTGGATGACATTGGGTGTGATTTCCTTCATAAGTGTGATCTATCTTGGCATATTACATTCCTCTTAGTGGCTTGATGCAATGCACTACATCCCCTAAGTTGTGAATATTTTATTCTTGGATTAGTCCTCTCTTGGAGACATTAGATATAATGTTCCCTAAGTGACAAAACTTGGATGAACTTAACAAGACTCCTTTGAACATCTTTTCCATTTTACACTTTTATACTTTTACATTTTTGCACTTTTATTTTACACTTTACATTTTTACCACCTTGCATAATGCAACTTGCATGCTTGTGGTACTATCCTTTGTGTTCATGAGTTCCAAGCATACAAAGCTTAGCTTGTCTCATTAAGAAAGAACCAACATTTTCCTTTGTGGCACCTTGTTAAAGTTATTAGGAGGTATAACTTTGATATGGTTGAGCGGGAAGCCCACTCAGTGGCACGAATTTCCCCATAGTGACCTTTATGTTTGTGAGTGCATACCAACTAGCATATGCACTTCACCTTTTGGGTCTTCTCACCCAGCGGACCTCCATGGGTTCTGTCACCCCAGAGTGAGTATACATTCTCTTTTTCAAACAACTAGCCTAGATCTAATCCACAACTAGTTGGACAAATGATCGAAGCTTCATCAGATTCTCTTATTTCAAAACTTGTGTGTTCCTTTTTTCTTATGCTTAGTTTGCCATGGGATCTTCATCCTAGGGGCTTGATCATCCCTCTTGATCGTTGTCATTCCATCCTACTAATGTAAGTGCATTTGAACCCTCCTCTCGGTGTGCATGGCTACTCTAGTGTGAGTTTGAAGCAGGTTCATCCTCTCACTAAAGTAGGGGATAAATATGCCATAGAAAAATGGCCCCTTGTCATTTCCATGGCCTTTTAGGTCTCATTTCATGATGCTTGGTCTATTTTTCTCTAATTTTATATTGTAATGTGGCTTGAACATGCATATATATGTATTAAAATTCAAATAATGACATCTTGTGAAGGTGTTGTGAAGTGTTGTAAAACATTTCTGCACTCTTCTAAACTCTATTCATTACAATTCACCAAAAAATCACCTTTTCATCACTAAACAGGTCCTATTTTGAAGTGTTGTAAAGTCTTGTAACAAGATTTCACACTTTTCAAGGCATAATTTCACTATTTACACCTTTCATATGCTTTATTTTACCTCTTTATACCCTTATAAGCTTTAATTAAGTGTATTTTTGAATCTAAACCTGACAAATAACATTAAATGTGACTTAATTCCTAACACCCATTTTCAGGCCCTAGGTGGGACCCATTCACCATGGGTGGTGAATGAGTCCCCCTTGGCTCCAAATTCAAAATATTTTAAATTTCCTTTCAGGTTTTTATTCAAAATCATTTGACATCGGCCTATGATGAGGTATCAACGGGTTACTAAGGCACAAGATTGTATAAATAAGTGATTTTCACTTCATTTTACATCTCCTACAATCACACATCACATCCAAGCAATATTTTCATTCACTCAAGAATTAAATAACTTTACATCATCTAATCAAGCATTCATCAAACATTTTGGAGCATCTATTGACATAACTTCAGATTTTTTCAACAAGGGTTTGGTAAGTTGATAGCATTTGCATGTTATTTGTTTATCATTCTCTTTCATTTCATTAAAGGTTTGATTATGAAAGTGGGGATTGACCAAGAAAAACCCTTATTTGTAACACTCAACCATTTCCCCCCTCTTTCATGTGTGTTTTTAGACTTTTGTATGCATATTTAACAAGAATTTAGGTGTTGAAGAGTGGTCAACAAGTGCTACGCCCTTAATATTATTGTACATCGGGTTATGAATAGTCAGCTTGTGGCTATCTTAACTCTCTATTAAGTCATATTATCATTAGTATATTGTTATTTAGTTGTTTAGGTTGGCCTAAGTCTTATATAGGTGTGTCTAAGTCGGCCTAGGTGATATCCTTGGCATAAATAGGTATATATAGGAGGTTGTGAGTCTTTTTTCATCATCAAGTTGTGAAGTGTGTTCTCATTAGAGATATTTGGAGGTTTTCCCCCCTCAAAGTGGCTTGTTATTCTCAGTTATATCAAGTATTTTCAGCATATTTCATATCATATTCTTCTATTGTGCAAGTTATTTTAACAACAAGTATCGAGCATGATCTTGGCACCATAGAGGCAATTTTTCTCAATTTAGAGGCGATTTTGGGAAGAGCATATCTTTCATATTTTGGAAATTTTTTTTTTAATTTTTAAAACGTTTTTGAATTTTTGAAGAAGCTACAATACAGATTTCAGAAGAATTGAAGCAGAATTAAGCGAATTATTGCAGAATTAGGGTTTCTACACTTTTTTTGGAATCTACATATCTCGCACATCTTGTTGAATTGGAGTCTGATTTTTATTGGGTTTTTGAAGAATAATAAAGGAGATTAGAGTAAAAATTTGAGAGAATTTAAGTTTCATTTGTGTGATTTATTTCAACATTAGTGGTTTCCATCATGTCGGGGCCTTCAACAAGGGGTAAAAAGAATGTCACTCCGGGGAAGACTCATGATAAGGATGGTGAAACAATCGAGGATATTACTCACAATTAGGAAATCAATAAGGTAAAGGAATACATTTCCTCAATTAAGATGGATATGTGTGACCTAAGAGGAGATATATCGGACATACGAAACATGTTAAGCACCTACAGGGCTGAATCAAGAAAGGAGTTCTCAAGCAGCCAAGGTGAAAATTCTAGGTTAGCTACTATTGACACAAGCTTTAGTACTCCTATGGGATCTAGGAATTTATTTCCAAAGGTGAATATGCGCAAGTTCAATGGTAAGGATCCTCTAACATGGATAAACCAATTTTTTTGAAGTACACCAAATTCCAAATGGACAAAAGGTCATGATGGCTTCCTTATATCTAGAACCAGATCAATTCATTTGGTATCGTTGGCTTTGCACTCATCAAAGTAAAAAGGGGCTTACTGTCTCATGGTAAATTTTTATAGAGGAACTCCAAGCACAATATAGCAATAGCATCACATACAACTTCTTTAGCTAGCTAGCTAAACTTCAACAAACAGGATCAGTAAAGGATTATATTCAACAATTCCAAAATCTATTCTTAAGGGTGGATACAATTACGGAGGAAAACTTGAATGAATTATTCTTGGGTGGTCTCAAGGATCACATTCAAAATGAGGTACGAATATTTAGCCCTAGTTCCATAAATGAGTCTTTTATCTTAGCACACAGGGTAGAGGAGAAGTATTTGATTCCTAAGAAGGAAGGGGCTAATGTGACAAGAGAGAAAGGATATTCAACACAACCTACTAAGTTGACTCCACAAAAAATTGAGGAGAAAAGAGCAAAAGGCTTGTGTTTCAATTGTGATAGAAAATACAGTCGAGGACATAAATGTAGTGAAAAGAAATTGTTTTATATTGAAGGTCCCAATGAGGAAGAAGAGGAGGAACCCATACTAGAAGATGAAAAGGAGTCAAATGAGGAATCACATGATTCTCAGCCAATCATTTCTTGTCATGCACTCTCAGGTTTCAGCACTCCACAAACTCTCAAGGTGGTGGGGATCCTAAAGAAGTGGAAGGTAACAGTGTTGATCGACTCAGGGAGTACTCATAATTTCATCAACAGAAAGTTAGCTACTCGTCTAAATTGTTTCATATATCCAGCTCCAGAGTTTCAAGTTTTGATTGCAAATGGTGGTATAGTTAGTTGTTTAGGGAAGTGTCATAGCATTAGATTATCCATGGGAGATTATCAACTTGATACCCCAATGTATGCGATATCCATGGTTGCAGCAAATATTGTTTTGGGAGTACAATGGCTTACTACATTAGGAACAATTGAGATGAACTTCCAAGAACTATTCATGATATTTCAATCAGAAGGAAGGCTAGTAAAGCTAAGGGGGTTAAAGGAAAAATATCCACAAATGGTAAGCTCTCATCAAATGAAAAAGTTGCTTAAGAAAGGAGTGGATGGATTTGTGGCCCAACTATGTTCATTAGAAGTATCTCAATCTAATACTCCTACTCATCCAGATTTGCAAGCTATAATTGATCATCACTCAGTTGTTCTTGGAGATATGCCTAAAGGACTTCCTCCTAAGAGGGTTCATGATCATGCCATACAGTTAGTCCCAGGGAGCCAACCACCGAACATTAGGCCTTACAGGTATCCACACATACAAAAGAGTGAGATAGAAAAGATGGTTGAAGAGATGCTAGAGGTAGGAATCATCAGGCATAGCCAAAGTGCTTACTCCTTGCCTGTGGTGATGGTACGCAAGAAGGATGATACTTGGCGCATGTGTCCAGATTATAGAGTGCTCAACATGTACACCATTAAAGATAAGTTTCCAATTCTAGTCATTGATGATTTTCTAGATGAATTAAATGGAGCTATGTTTTTTACCAAGTTAGATCTTAGATCTGGTTATCACCAAATTCAGATTAAGGAGGAAGATATTTGTAAGACAGCATTTCAGACTCATGAGGGTCATTATGAATTTTTGGTGATGCCATTTGGTCTTACCAATGCACCATCTACATTCCAAAGTTTGATGAATTCCATTTTAAGAAGTTCTTGAGAAAGTTTGTGTTAGTATTCTTTGATGATATATTAATTTATAGCAAGACTTGGGAAGAACATTTGCAACATGTGGACCAAGCATTACAAATACTTGAAGATCATAAACTCTATGCTAAGCCATCCAAGTGTGCTTTTGGTCTTATAGAGGTGGAGTATTTGGGACACATAGTTTCACATGAAGGAGTAAAGGTGGACCCTAACAAAATTAAGGCTATCATGGAATGGCCCATTCCAAAAACCATTAAGAAACTGAGAGGATTCTTGGGATTGACAGGGTACTATAGAAGATTTGTGAAGAATTATGGTAGTATAGCAGCACCTCTCACCACTCTATTGAAGAAGGATTCTTTTTATTGGAACGAGTCTGCCAATACAACATTTGAGAGATTGAAGGAGGCTATGTGTACAACTCCAATACTTGCCACTCCTGACTTAACCAAGGAATTCATTGGGGAATGTGATGCTTCTAGAAATGGGATAGGAGCAGTGCTCATGCAAGAAGGTCGACCAATTGATTTTCAGAGTCGTCAATTAAAAGGTAAGAAACAAATAAAACCTATTTATGAGAAGGAAATGCTAGCAATACTACATGCAGTGAAACAATGGAGGCCTTATCTATTGGGTAGACATTTCAATGTTAAGATAGATCATGATAGCCTAAAATATTTTTTGGAACAACGACTATCTTTTGAAGAGCAACAAAAATGGGTCACTAAGATGTTAGGTATGACTTTGAGATTGTATATAAGAAAGGGAAAGAAAATATTGTCATAAATGCACTGTCAAGGAAGGATGAGAAAGATGAAGCCTTATTGTGTGCCCTTTCAATATTACAAGCAAATTGGGTCGAGGAAGCCAAAGCAGAGTGGCAAAATGGTGTTGCGACAAGTAATCTCATCGAGCAATTAAAAAGTGATCCTAGTAGTCCAGATAAGTTTTGTTGGAAGGGAGATACTCTTTGGTATAAAGAGCATTTGTATCTCTACAAGAATTCCAACCTTAAAATCAAGATTCTCACAGAGTTGCATGAGTCTCTAGTGGGTGGTCATTCAGGATTTTTGAAGACATATCATCGAGTCAAGCAAGATTTCTTTTGGGAGGGGCTAAAGGGTGATGTTCAAAAATTTGTGGTTGAATGTTTGGTGTGTCAAAGGCATAAAGGGGAGACAATTAAGACACCAGGTCTCTTGCAACCCTTATCTATTCCTAGCTAACGTTGGGAAGAGGTATCCATGGACTTCATCACAAGGCTTCCCAAATTTAAAGGTCATAATCATCATGGTGGTAGTTGAACGGCTCACTAAATATGCACATTTCATTGCATTAGCACATCCTTTTACAACAAGTGCAGTGGCTAAATATTTTTTGGAGAATATCCAAAAGCTACATGGTACACCTAAAGTTATTGTTAGTGATCATGATCCTATCTTCACTAGTCACTTTTGGAAAGATTTATTCTCATGTTTGGGTACCCAATTGGCTCTTAGCTCTTCATACCACCCTCAATCAGATGGGCAAACAGAGGTTGTTAATAAGTGTTTGGAAGGATATCTACGTTGTTTCACTTCAGAGAAACAGTCTCAGTGGGTAGATTGGCTACCACTTGCAGAATGGTGGTATAACACTTCTTTTCATAGCTCATCAAAAATGTCTCCATTTTTGGCACTTTATGGATATCATCCTTCTTCCATCACATCATCAATTAGGGTGTCCCCAAGAGTTTAGGTAGTAGAAGACCACTTGCTTCATCAACAACAAGTACTTTCAGGGATCAAGGAGAATTTAGCCATGGCACAAAATCAAATGAAACAACAAGCAGACCAACATCGTAGTGAAAGAAGTTTTGAAGTTGGGGATTGGGTCTTCTTGCGATTGCAGCCTTATAAGCAAATCTCACTAAAGCAGCAAAGAAAGAATAATAAGTTGTCTCCAAAGTATTATGGTCCATACCAAATCATGCAGAAGATTGGTAGTGTTGCCTACAAGCTTGAGTTGCAACCAACAAAAAAGATACATCCAGTTTTTCATGTTTCCTGTTTGAAGAAGGTAATTGGGCATAATATTCCCACTCAAACAACACTTCCCGAGCTGGATGAAGAAGGAAGAATCATTTTGGAACTAGAGTGCATTCGTCAAACATGCATAAAGAAGCTGAGGAATACAAATATCACTGAGTATCTCATCCAATGGAAGAAGTTACCAGTTGAAGATGCCACATGGGAAGATGAGTTCATTCAAAAGTTTCCAAACTTGATTAGCATTGAGGACAATGCTTCTTTGAAGAAGGGGGGCATGCTACGCCCTTAATATTATTATACATCGGGTTATGAATAGTTGGATTGTGGCTATCTTAACTCTCTATTAAGTAATATTATCATTAGTATATTGTTATTTAGTTGTTTAGGTCGGCCTAAGTCTTATATAGGTGTGTCTAAGTTGGCCTAGGTGATATCCTTGGCATAAATAGGTATATATAGGAGGTTGTGAGTCTTATTTCATCATCAAGTTGTGAAGTGTGTTCTCATTAGAGATATTTGGAGGTTTTCCCCCTTGAAGTGGCTTGTTATTCTCAGTTATATCAAGTATTTGCAGCATATTTCATATCATATTCTTCTATTGTGCAAGTCATTTCATAACAACAAGTCAACAAGGTGTTTCAAGTCAAATCAACCACATTTCAAGCTTAGAGAAGGTATTATGTTTGTTTCTTGCAGAATTGACTTTGATAACCTGACAAGAAGACATCCTCAGATCTGGTGTTGCAGAGTTGTCTCCTAATTTCTCAAAATTTTGGGAGAGGACTGATTCACCACCAGTGGTGAATGAGTCCCACCTTAAGGCTGGAAATCTAAGTTTTGTCAGATTTCGGATCCTGACACTCAGAAACCTGATCCCAATAGTTTTCATCAGAAGTAGGACTGATTTTCCACCCTAGGTGAATGAGTCCCACTATTAAATTTCTATAATTCTAGACAACATCCAGGACATTCCAGAATCCTCATCAGACTTCCAGGTGCACACTGATTCAGCTCATCTTTTTATTTTCTACATTTATTTATTCATAGCTCTTTGTTTGCATATCACTTTATGTTTTCCAACATAGCATAAATCTTAAGCTTTGCATACATAATCAATCAAATAGATAACTCAATTGCATTTACATCATTTCATTTAGGCATAATAGCATCCTACATTGCATAATTTGAATGAACCTAGCTAGCATTTTTGGCCTACATCTCTCCTTTTAGGTGCAAAACCCTAGAAGAGTTAGAGAGTCTTGCCATGCCAAAAACTTATGGTTCGACCATAAAATTCCTTCATACCAATTTATAGTAGTTTCCAAAACTTAGGAATTGAGAAATTGAATTTCAAAAGCTTACTGTTTACCCTAGAACAAGGTTTCACCTACCTAGAGAAATCTTCTTATAACTTTTACAATACTAAATGGTTTTTAATGAAATAAAATGCACATTAAACTAAATTCATAGTGCTTTCATATCCAAAGGAGGAGAGGTGGATTCTTCCACAATAAATAGCTGTACAACGGCCTAAAACCATGAAAATGCAGAAAGTTAATAGAAAATTAGAATATTTTATAAAAATCTTCACTTGTACATGTTCCTCCAACCTTCCTCAAGATTTGTGATGCCTTAGAAGGCCTTAAATAACCAATCCCAACACCTCAAACCATCTTTATGACTACCTGTATCTTCACCTTCCTTAATTTTACAATTTGTTTCATTTTTTACAATTTTGCTATGACAACAATTTGTCAAATTTTGTAACTTTACATTTTATGCCCAAATGAACCTAAAAGAACCATCTAAGACCTATTACATGCTTATTGAGGAATTTTATACCTTATTAAAAAATGTGAATACCTATACAAAATCAAAATCCTGAGCTTTCTTGATGGAGGCATGATCTTGCTAGCGTGCACCTACACCATTCTCCCCAGCCAAAAAGAATTCCAAGTCCTGCAAGCCTTATCATTATTGCTCCTCCTCATGGTATTCTTTTCTTGGCTCCTTTCATATTTACCTTTGGTTTGAGTTGGTCAATGCCAACATGCTTCCATTTTTTCATGTCTTTGTGAATCTGTTCATTCATGCCCTGAAGTGTTCCAATCTCTGACACCTTGATCTGCAAATTTTTGCCTATCCAAAACATTAGCATAATAAAGAAATGATACACTATTGCTACCACAATACCTCCATCTTTCTTCAACTCTTTTCAAATCTCCAAGACCAATTCATCCTTGATCATTTCTTCATCCAATCTTGACACCAACTTAATATATCCTTCCTCTAAAATCAGGTTCTTCATCTCTGTTTCTCTTTCATCTTCATTCTTCATAATGACTACAATACATTTGTCTTTGTCCTTGAGTTCCTCATTTACATATTGAAACTCTTCTTCTTCTTTCTCTTTCATCTTCATTTGTCTTCTTCTCCTTTTGACTATCTTTTTGATAGGCCATATCACTTTCCTTTGCACTATCAAATTCCAACTTGTTGCTTGTTTGATCCACTGTTCCGTCTTCATCATGGACTCCTAGAACTTTGCATCCAACCTTCTCGTCTCTTGCTTCAATGCTGCTATCTCTTTGTCTAACTCCTCTTTCCTCTTTCTCTTTTTTCTTTCTTCCTCTACATGCAAATGTCTTCTCAATATCTCCATCATTTCTCTTCAAGGAACCTTCTTCTTGCTTCCACTTTCTCCCAACTTTCTGATGGAGCTTCAAATTTTTTCTTCAAGTTTGTCACTCATGTCCTGCCTTATGTCTCTGGTCTTTCATGGTGTTGGAAAATTTTTAATGGTTGGGGTTTTAGCTTTTCCCACATGTAAAACCCTTGTGTTATTTTATGCCTTGGTTGGGATCTATCTCGCTGTTGCTTTTGGAGGTCTTTTAAAACATCTTATGTCCTATCGGTTTGTCTAGGCCTAGTCCCTTTGGTCTTAATATTTAATTTCCTCCACGGGTTTTATTTTCCTAAGTCCTGGTTGGCCCTCTGTTTCATAGTTTTAAAACAACTTATGTCATTGTTTTCCATCTGCCTAGTGATGTCCCCTTGCCCTTTAATGAATGTTTTATTTTTTAGAGGGATGAAAATCGCTCTACCATTGATCATTTTCCTTTAGATATCAATGATTGCCGCCATCCTGTGATCGGGAATTGTAGGATTGCAATATCGTAGGTGGGCACCATGTGTCCTATCTAGGGAATCAAACTTGTGCCACCACTGATCAATTACCATTTGATCTCAGCCATTCCCCACCATCCCGTGATGGCCCCACCACAGTACTTTGGTTGATTGCGATATCATGGGTGACTGCCACATGGATTTACTTGGTGAGGCCGATGGAGATAAGTTTGTATGTCATCGATCAATTATTGTCGGATATCAATGGTTGCCTGCCATCCCATGATCCAAAATTGCAAGATCGCAATATCATGGGCAGGCACCACGTGTCTCATCTGATGAAGCTGAAAGAATAAAGGAAATACTATCTGACCTTAATACATTAAAAGGCGGGTTACAAAATTTCTCTTAAGATGCACATGCTACAAATCGACGAATATGTTATAATCTTGATGGAAAAGTTGCTCGAGAGTTAACGATAAGGCTAATGACTATGTTGAAGGAACGAGATCACTGATGTTCAAGATCAACGGTTACCCACCATCGCGTGACAAGAAGTTGTAGCATTGCAATATTACGAGTGACTACCATGTGGGCTTCGTTCATAGTGTATGGTATGGTGGGCCCCTTATTTCTATGTTGGCGATTATGTCAGCCTGTTTTGAAGGTGGCTGTCAATGATTTGATCAAACTGAAGAATTGATGGCTTGAATTTAAACCTACATCAAATATGGTTGGAGCCATTCGTGCAGCACAAAATTGAGCTTTAATGGTGGATGAGACACTTGCTGGCGTGATTTGACCCATATAAAATCAATTTTCCTACTTTGATTGTATCACAAAGCATTCAACTATTTTGCGGAGCAATTTCAAAGCCGATGATGGAATTGTAAGTTTTAATAGCCAGAATTTGGGATTTTTGAGAACAAAGCCATGAGTTTATTTTTTGTGCCTCCCAATCATTCTGCACTTGAATTTTAGAAAGGATTAGTTGTGTTTGTCAGTGAGTTAGTTGATAAACATGTTAGGCCTATAGTTTAATTATAGATTGTGAGAAATTGTAGTATTTTGTTCTGTAATTTCCTATCTTTTGTTAGTCCTAGCTACTTGAAGTGTAACATTATAAAGAAGCCCTAGTTTTTCTGAGATGGCACCGCCAAAGCAACATTCTGGCCAAGTTGATTATTTAAAAAGAAACTTGTACGATAATTTCCTAGATCAATTGCCCTTGTCAACAAATGATAGGAGGAAGGGATTGATTCTAATGTGAGGGAAAATCCTAGGGGAAGGGTTAATATACAATTGCTCCAACATCGCCGATGCTAGGGTTTGCCTCACAGGTTTGGAAATGTTTAGATTATGGTACGGATAGAGGAATTTTCCTCACCCTTTTTCAAATGCATGGATGTATGATATGGGGAAGCTGGTGGTACCAAATGTATTCCCTGATGTAGACCTGCTTAGGGAAGTTGCTGCAAGATATGACACTATCACACAAATAATCAGGGATAATCATGGAAAGGTTCTGTTGAGCATTAGCAAAGAAGAGTTCCAACAAATTTTTGAATTGAGTGAACCGAGTGAAGACTTGGTTCCTATCAATCTTGAAGAAATGAAGCAGGATTATGCAAAGCTGAAATCTCTTTTTAGAGATAAGTTGCTTCAACCTCATCCGACTAGGGTAGGAGGTTCAAAATTTCATATCAACCCGAGTGACCAAGAACCTTTCAGATTAAATTGTTTTGCAAACCATTTCCTAGCCACTTTCTATTCTTTGTGTCAGATTTTGGGTTTTAATCCTAGTGCGGTAATGCCCATTGCATACATGTTCATGAGGGTGCAAATACAACACCCTAACTTATTTGTGACCTATGAATTCGCTTTTTTCTTCGATGAGAGGATACATGAATGGTTGTCAAAGCTACAGAAAAATGATACTAGAACTCAATTATTTTGGTATTATGTGCTGATGCATATGGTTTTGTTTAAGAATGTTAAATTCTTCTCTAAGAGGACTAAATTAAGGCAATCAGTTGATGGAGAAATATTGCCAGTGTAGATATGGGTTGCAGATTTATCTTGTAATAAGGAAAGCACTAGTTATGTGCAATTTGATAATTGCTTTTCTTCCAAATTGAGGGCTAGATTGATGGTGAATGTACTTAAGATCCATGAGGAGTTACATGATTTCCTTAGGCAAAAGGGGAGGAATCCAAAATTGAAGGTTTACTATAACTGGGGTGACATTATCCCATACCCAGTCAGTACTGTCTTGAGAGTATATGGTTTTCAGGGAGCCCCTTATATCTTTCCATACAATGTGCCACCAAGAGTGGGGTTTGCAGAAGTTATGTGCTAGATAGGTTGTATTCATGAGGAAAACCTCACTGGGAGGGGTAAGGGAACTTTTTTCCTTGATTATACAGTGGTGTCTGATTTTGCTTTTTCAAAAGGAGGCTGCATGCATTTTGATAAATTTTTTGATGATTACCATTTGAGGTGTGGTCCAAAGTAGCAGCATGATCCTGAGGGTTTCTTTGCTCTTTTCAGACAAAGAATAAAAGCTGGAAAATTTATGCATGAGTTCAACTTCCTTGAAAACCTGATTAGAAATGAATTTGATTTGAATAGACAGTAGTTGAACAAGGAGAAATGGATAGCTTATAGTAAGCTACTAGATGTTGTGCAAAAGATGGATCCTAAATATGATCCACTGTTGGAGTTCAGTCCCCACCATAAGAAAATTGATTTTCTGATGGAGAACTTCAAAGAGATTATTGGCACTTTCAGAACCAAAAAGGTAAACTTAGAACTGAGTCTGGGTGTACAAGAACAAGGTTCCAGACTAATTAAAACAAGGCCAGCATATTAGCCTATAGAAAGGTGGCCCATTTATAGGAGGAAAAGGGATAGCAACATTGATGAAGAAGAAGTGGATAGTAAAGGAAATAAAATGAAGAAGGTGCCACCACAACCAGGTCCAAAATTCAAAGTGCCTAGGGCAATCAAATTTATTTATTTAGAATCATCATTAGAAGATAGTCCCCCATCACCACCATCTAAGCCAAGCCCTAAAAGGCAAAGACTTGATCAACCATAGGAGGATTTGATGGATGATATTATTGTTACTGATCAGGACATGCAAGTTGGTATGCCTTCCCCTCCTAGACCAGCTGAATTGGTCTTATCTAATTTAGATATGAAAGGTAAAAGTGTACAAGATGCAAGAATGGAAGCATGAAAGGAGTTTCTAGATGACAATACATTTGTAAAAACTCTTGTATAATTGCAATTGGTATGGAGGATGAAGTTTGAAGAATATCAAGATAAATGTAGGCAGAGAAGAGAACTAAGGCTTGACATGTCAGACTAGGAGAATGATGATGAGGTAAAGGCTGAATTAATGGAAGAATTCAAGAAAATTACTCCTGAAGAAGGAAGAAAACTTGTGAGTCAGGGTGTATTCATCTTGCCTGAATGGGACATTGCAGATGCAGTAGCTTTTAATGCGATTATGAAGTCCAAGAATCCCTTTCAAGACTCTGAAGAAGAATTCAAGGCAATATTGCAAAACTCTACATTTAGTGAGGAGTATGAAACTTTGGAAATTTGGGCATTGGCCCCACAAGGGAGAAAACTAGATGTTTTTAAAATTAATCCAAATTTCAGAGGAGGATTAATAATAAACAGAGCTTCAGAGACCTCAACCACCAAGGCCACTAATTTGACTGTGAATGTGGCCAAATTGGCCCAAAAGACTGCTGAACAGGCGGAGGCTAAAAAGAAAATCCTAATGGAGAAGTATAACCTTTTGATTGAAGAATACAACAAGATGCAACAAAAGAATGTTGAGTTGCAGGATGAGGTGGAAAGGTTTAGGTATAGACAAATTGGGGAGGCATCAAGTGCTTCAGGGACCAATACATTACCTTCCACAGTAGGGTTAGTGCCTCCTGCTTCTCCAATTGTTTCCACACCAGGATCTTCCAATCATAATCCTTCCCTCGCCTTCTTTAGAGGAAATTGAAGAAGAAACAAAGTGCTCTGTTGATCCTACAAAGAAGTAGCTATTGCAAAAAATGGATGAATTGCAGGCATCATTAAAGGTAAGTGAGGAGGGATCTCTTTTAAAGCAAAAGGAGAATGTTACTACTGTTTTGAGGAATTTAAATGAAAAGGTTGATAGTAAATTGCTATCTATACATTCTTTATATTATTTATTGTTAGAAGCAATAAAGAATATTGATAGGGATCAGGAGGTAGTGATACCAATAATTGAAAATTGGATCCCCAGGGCCAGTGATCTGGATATCATGTATAAGGCCTAAAGGTTTGATATAAATAATAGACCCCAATCATTAAAGCCTACTCATGTGTTAGTAAAATAATTGCAAGGTTTTTAGACCTTACCAAATGACTTGAGTAGGAAGATTAGGGAGTTGGTGAAGAATTTCAATGATTGGGGTAATGTTCACATTGTTACTTGATATAATTGATGAGAAGGGGAAAATCAGGTCACTCCAATAATGGCAGGATCAAGCAAGTGAGGTCATCAATGATCAAATTAATTCAATTTGTGATGACTCAGACTATGATTTTTTGGTGAGCTGTATGGATAAAATCATTAGTACTAACTCATTTTTGGAATCTTTTGAAAGGGATGCAAATCAGGTAGCAGTAAAATACACACCTTATAATGCCAAGGTGGATGAGGTAATTAATTTTGACTGGCCGACTGATGAGGAGTACTAGAAATGGGTAACTAAATATTTGACTAAGGAAGAGTAAAGAGAGTGAACTACTAACAGGTGGAAAATTAGATGTTGCGGTTGCAATGGTTCCAGTTTTGTGTTGATGGCATTCTCGGTGTGGGTGTCTTGTGGTTTTTCGTTATTGCAACAACATTCCTCAGCTGATATGATGAACATGAATATTCTCAATGGAGATGGCCATTGTAACATTTTTTGGAATATCACTGGGTGCTCCAATTGGTTGGTGACATGTGTATTTTCTGGCCCGATGCTTGTTTGCTCCTTCATTCTCTATAAGAAGGATTTCAAGGCAAGAATTATGGGTTAGCAAGTTAGATAATTTTTGGTTGAATCTAGGTGAAGTTGTAGAGAAAATTGTAAAGTCTGATGGCTTTAGAGAAATACAATTTAGGATTCGAGTAATTCTGTAACAATTTTTGAGTTCATGGGGATTTAATGTTGTATGATAGTACTAGCATTTGAGTTGAAATGATAAATTCAAGCTCATGTCTCTCCATTGTACATGAATATCTAAACTTTTAATGAAATAACTAAGGGTTGTTTTATCCATCTCACTGTTTTGGTGTGTATGATTCTATTTTAGCTTTAATTCAAGGAAATAATTAAAATGCTTGAATGGGATTATAGGCAGATATGTTATGTATAAGGATTTGATAAGTAGTATTGGGTTAGAATGCATACTAATGAAATTGTAATGCAATATTGTTAGGGATCTTATATGTCATGTATTAAATCTATCGTAAACCTCTAGATACTTATGAATTTGACTCCTGCAATGGATGTATGGCATTGATCTAAGTTGTAATTATTTGTGTAGTTCAATATTTTTTTGTCTTTTCCTAGAGCTTGCTACAAATTGCAAATCAATGACTATCTTAAATAATGGATTTTGTTTAGTTATCTCATGCTCCAGATAGTTGATATTGTCTATTAACAACCAATTCTAGTGGATATTATCTTATCATATCATCAGGGTTGAGGGATTAAAATAAAAGAGAATGACTCCCCATTCCACTCAACAAGATCTCTAGCCACATGTGTCATTTCAAACAGAATCTTCCTTAGAAAAGGCTAGAAGGAGAGTGAGGCTTGGCAGAAGAGTTGGAGAGAACAGAGATTGAGGGCTGAAATGCAGAAATGAAGAGGAAAATAAGTTTCCTAAAGATGTCAAACATGGATGAGGCTACACAAGCTGCAACCTCATCAAGTCACCAAGATGTTTTAAAGGACGTCCTAAAACTAATCCAGACCCCACCATAAATAATTCTAGCCTGAAGACTCATGCAAATAGGTCTATAAATCCAAATCATGATGGTTCTAGAGTACAAGATTTAGGGTCTAGTGTTGATCCTCAAATGAATGAAGGATTATTTCAACAATGACCTATACAGTGGAAAGGTATAGGCCATTATTCTTTTGATATTCCTGTTATCCAAATCCCACTGACTTGAGAGAAAAGATGAATAAGTTTGCTGGTAATAATGTTGTAACAACAGAAGAACACTTGAAAGCTTTTATGGATATGCTAAATGATTATGAGGTAGAACATGAAGTTGTAATGAAATTGTTTGTACAATCTCTGGTAGAAGATGCAAGGGATTGGTATAGAGGTCTACCTAATGCTAGTATTGGTTCATGGGATGAGTTTGAAAAGTGTTTCAAGGAGCAGTATGGTGATAAAACTAATGCTAGTTTTATGTTAAATGAGTTTTTAATAACATCAAGAAGTCATTGAATGAGCTTGTGACAAAGTTTAATTTAAGATTTTAGAAAGCAATGTATAAATTGTTTCAGGTTTTGAGGCTTGATGAAAATGTTTGTTTAACTACATATTTCAATGCTTTTGATGCTAAAATGGCATATCTCCTCAGAGATAAGGACCCTCAGACTATGAGGGATGCATTTAGGGTGGCTATAAATATTGAAAGTAATAGAAGAGCTTCTAGGAAGTATGGTAGGAGAGAAGAACCTACACTTTTGAAAAATCCTAGGAATAAGACTAAGAAGGTTTCGGCTGCAAAGCCTAAGGATGATGAAAAGTGGGAAAAGGTTTACAATACTCTAAAATACATAAAGAAAACTATTGCTAAGAAAGAGAAGGGTATAGGAAATGAAAGGAAATCCTATAATAGAAATGATAGACAGCCTAGATTGCAAAAGTATCCTTACAATACAAATTGGAAAGATGGAAAACCAATATTTCCTTACTAGAAGCCTAAAAATGATCAACATATGCTAGACCCCTTGCAGAAAAATTTAGTGAATCTAGTACCAGATAGACCATGGTGTGAAGTATGTGAGCATCCACATGATCAAAATTACTGTGGTGTTGCTCAATTGCTTGTTGCTAAGGAAATAGAGGAGGATGCTCATGAGTAGACATCAGAATATGAGCAGAATGATGTAGATGTTTGTATGGCCAGATCATACATTGATGAGGCAGGATGCTCCTCTGATGATGAAATAAAGGAAGCTAATGTGGATAATCAGAGGCAGAGAAGTGAGATGTATCATCAATAGGTATTTTATGATGAGAAAGATGATTTTGATCATAATGCTTGCAATATGGAGCAGGTTGAAGATTCAGTGTCCTTAAGGAGACCGTTAGAAGAAGAGATTGCAAGATTGACTAAAGAAATGGCTGCTCAAATGAGAAGTTCACTTCAATTGAGAAATAGAACTGTGGGTGGTGAGTAGGGTAAACCTGTTGGCCTGTTTATTAAAGAACAAAAGGATAAAAACAAAGGTGTTAAGGTTGACAAAAAAAAGATGCAAAATTCAAAGAAGTCAAGAGTGATAAGGTTTGGGAAAGAAAGAATGAAGCCCCAAAGTCTCAAGAAGGTGTGACTTCGTCATTGGTGAAGAAAAAGGTGATTACAAAGGTAGTTAAACCTGTTGCAGAAGATAAGAAGCAAAAGAAGCTAGGAGGAAGTAATCAACAAGAGAGACATGAAAATGATGAAGGTATGATGTCTAACTTGCCTAAATATACACCTGTGGATATGTTTCATGTTCTTTCTCAAGTTAAAGTTACTGTACCTTTGCTAGAGATGATGAGAATAAATGAACACAAAGAAAAGACAATAGCCTTGATCACAAATGTTGCTGGTAATAAGACTAAACAAGGAAGTGGTAAAGAAGTTAAGGATAAAGAGAAAGAAAATGAAGTGGAGGGAATTGTGTCACAAATTCCCCCTGTGTATTTAGGAAATTCTATTAACATGTGCCTTGAAAACATAACCCCTTTTTTCTTAAGTGTGGATATATAAATGGGAAAACTTTAAAGAACTGTATGATAGATTCAGGGGCATCAAATAATGTTATGCCAGTAAAAATAATGGAGGAAATGGGCTTGACAGTAGATACTACTCAAGGTAAATGTTATGCTATGGATTCAAGAGAAGTGCCAGTTATTCGAACTATCAGTGCATTTCCTTATAAATTGACTCAGTACCCTGATAAAGATTAATTCATGACTATATTAGTCACATACATCCCACCTGATTTTTGGATGCTTTTGTCAAGAAAATGGAGTGCATCAATGGGGGGTAACATGCAATGTGACTTGTCATTTTCTACTTTCTCCATTGATGGTAAGGATGTCAAAATTGAAAGAGAATCAAAAGTACCTCATATGATTGAGCATGGGCCAATTAAGAATAGGACATGTTTTATTGATAGTGGTATAGATGAATTTAGGGTTGAGGAATGCTATAGAAATTGTGATAAACCTACTGCATTGATTGATACAAAAATAAAAAAATTGTCAGAATTTGATGATTTGTGGACTATGTATTTTGATGGTGCAAGTTCAAAGAAAGGCTCTGGTGCAAGTGTCTTGTTACGATCACCAAGTGGAAATACATTCAGGTTCTCTTTCACTATGGTATTTGAATGCACAAATAATGTTTCAAAGTATGAAGCCTTGTTACTAGGATAGAGATTGGCTGAAAAACATGGGATCAAGAAGCTCAAGGCAATTGGGGATTCTGAGCTTGTGGTCTCCCAAGTCAGATCCAAGTTTGTATCAAAGAACAAGAGGTTGAAACAGTATAGGAATGTTGTTTGGGATGAATTGGAAAGCTTTGATGCATTTGGAATATGATGGATGGAAAGAGGTCAAAACAAAGTGGCAGACCTATTAGCCAACATTGCATTAAAACCAGATGATATGACTTATGCTGGAATTTCAAAGGTTGAGGTGCAAAATAGGCCATCTGTCCCTGATAATATAAAAAATTGAAAATCTTTTGATAATGATGATGACATATTAAGGTTTTTGAATTATGTGGGAGAGTATGAAAATCAAGAAATTGACTTTGGAGCTTTTGTTGAAAATATTGATGGTAAGGATACAATATTTGGAAATGAGGCCATCCAGTTAAAAACAAGCACAATTCCCAAGGGTTTGGTTGTATTAGAAAGAGTGTTTGATAATCAAGATAAGACAAAGGCTAATCACATTGCTTCCCATCTTGATGAATTGGAAGAGATAAATCTTGGAACAAAAGCATCCCTAAAGAAGGTGTACATTGGAAAGAAAATGTCACCAAAGGTGAGAAGGATGCTAATTGAATCATTAAGGAAGTTTAGACATTTATTTGCATGGTCCTATAATGACCTTAAGGAATACAAGGAGGATCTTTTCCATCATGAGATTCCTCTGTGTGATGATGCCAAACCATTCAAACAAAAGCAAAGGCCTATTCATCCCACCTTGGCCCCTAAAATGCAAGAAGAATTAATGAAATTAAGGGATGTAGGAATCATCAAGCCACTCAGAAATTCATCCTAGGTATCAAACTTGGTACCAGTAAGGAAGAAAAATGGAGACATCAGGTTATGTGTAGATTTCAAAAATTTGAATGTGTCTTCATTAAAAGACAACTATCTGTTACCCAATATGGAAGCCATGTGCAAAGGGTGATAGGTTGTGAATTAATGTCTATGATGGATGGATTTTCTGGTTATAACTAGCTTATGGTTAAAGAGTCTGAGTAGTTTAAGACAACTTTCACCACACCATGGGGAACATATGTTTATGTAAGAATTCCATTTGGTCTAACAAATGTAGGGGCTACATTTCAGAGAGCCATGGATGTGGCGTTCTTAGATTTCATTAACTTGTTTTTGGTGATCTACCAAGATGACTTAACAACATATTCTAAAAGCAAAGAGGATCATTGTGAGAACCTGGAGAAGGTATTCATTAGAGCCTTGGAGTATGGTATTTCTTTGAATCCTAAGAAATGTGTGTTTGGAGTACTAGAAGGAAAACTATTGGGACATATGGTTTCCAAGGATGGAGTAAAAATTGATCCAAAGAGGGTAATTGCAATTGATAAAGTTCCACAACCCCGAAGTGTCAAAGGAATATAGTATTTCTTTGGACAAATAAATTTCTTGAGGAGGTTTGTGACAAATTTTGCTGAGATAGTTCGCCCTATTTCCAAAATGCTCAAGAAAGGAGCCAAGGTTGAATGGGATAATGAGTCTGTGTAGGCTTTCCAAGACATTAAGCAATCAATAAAGGAGGCTCCTGTGTTAAGAACCCCTATTTTTTCTAAACCTCTATAGATTTTCTCATTTGCTTCTTTCCACACAATTGTAGCTGTGTTATTGCAAAAGAATGCAGAAGGTTTTGAACAGCCTATAGCCTTTTTCAGCAAATCTTTACAAGCTGCCGAACTTAAGTATGATATAAATGAAAAATAGGCATATGCACTAGTAAAAGCAGTAAAGGCTTTTAGGCCTTATTTGATGGGAGCTATTGTAATTGATTATGTTCCTAGTGCTGTTGTTAAGGACATCTTCACACCGCATGAAGTGTCAGGAAGAAGGTGTAGGTGGATAAATCGGATCCAAGAATTTAATATTGAGGTTTAGATTACCAAACTGGTGAGAGGACAAGGACTGGCCAAGCTTATGGCCCAAAGTAATATGGAAGAAAATCAGATAAATTTGCTAGAAGAGGAGAATATATCACACATATGTGATATGGAGCATTCTGAATGGTACAAAGATGTGATATATTATTTGCAAAGAATGAAATGTCTTGAGAATTTAAGTGAAAATGAGAAAAGAACATTGAAGTTACATGCTATCAAATATGTTATTGTAGATGGAAAGCTCTGGTGGAGAAATGGAGAATGTGTCATGCTGAAGTGTGTTGACCAAGATCAAGCAAAAGAACTTATGCGTGAGATGCACGGTGGAGTTTTTGGAGGACATTATATGGCTAAAACAACTGCACATAAGATAATGAGGGCTAGATTTTGGTGGCCTAAAATTTTTAAGGATGCACACCAACTAGTGAAGACATGTGATGCTTGTCAACATTTCTCTGGTAAGTTAAAGTTTTCTGGTAACTTGCCTCTAAAACCAGTTATAGTACAAGCTCCATTCCAGCAGTGGGGTATTGATTTTGTAGGAGAGAAAGCATGTAAATCTAGTGGAGGCCACTCATGGATATTTGTGGCCACTGATTATTTCACCAAGTGGGTTGAAGCAATTCCAACAAAGAAAGCCACTAGTAAACTAGTAATTGACTTCCTGATGAACAACATATTGACTAGATTTGGATGTCCAGAAAGGATTGTATCAGACAATGCAATGTGTTTTAGATCTGAATAATACATAGAATTTTGTGAGAAGCATGCCATCCAAATTTCTTATTCATCACTATATCACCCACAAGGAAATGGACAAGCATAATCAAGCAATAAAAGCTTGATGAAGATCATTAAAAGAATCCTGGATCAGAATAAAAAGGCTTGGGATTCTAAGCTGAGATTAGCAGTCTAGGCAGATAGGGTAACTATGAAGAAGGCAATAGGTTGTGCCCCATTCGACTTGGTTTATGGGATAAATGTCAGGTTTCCCCAAAACAACTCAATGGAAATGTATAAGTTTGTCTAGATATATGATAATGATATTGATGATGAGATGCAATTGAGAGTGGAAGCTCTTATAGAATTAGATGAAACCAGGAGGGAAGCACAAAAGAGAAATGCAAAGTTACAATTGCCAGTAAAGAATTTGTATGAGAAAAGGGCAAATACTAGGAGTTTCAAAGATGGAGATTTGGTTTTAATGTGGAATGCCAGACTGGAAGATAAAAGGAAACATGGGAAATTTGATGCAATCTGGTTGGGTCCATTTTTGATAAATGGTAAGTGGGGTGAAGATTCGTACTTCCTCCAAGATATGACAGGGGATATTCTTGAACTGCCAGTTCATGGATAGTTCTTGAAGTTATACTTCACTTGAAGTATTCTTTTCCATGAACAATAGTTTAGATTTGTATATTTTGTATATATTTTGTACATAGGTTGGGTTGTTTTGTCCGAACAATCCCTTTTTGGTCGTCTCTACCTCTTGGTCTTCTCTTCTCGAGATTTTGAATTCTTGCTTCATTCTAGTGGAATGAACATCCCCAACTAAAGCCACTGATGGAGCTTCAAATTTTTTCTCCTTGTTTGTCACTCATGTCCTACCTTATGTCTCTAGTCTTTCATGGTGTTGGAAAATTTTTAAGGGTTGGGGTTTTAGCTTTGCGTACATGTAAAACCCTTGTGCTATTTTATGCCTTGGTCGGGATATATCTCACTGTTGCTTTTGGAGGTCTTTTAAAACATTTTATGTTCTATTAGTTCATCTAGGCCTGGTCCCTTTGGTCTTAATATTTTATTTCCTCCGTAGGTTTTATTTTCCCAAGTCCTGGTTGGCCTTGTGTTTCATAGTTTTAAAACAACTTATGTCATTGTTTTCCATCCACCTAGTGATGTCCCCTTGTCCTTTAATGAATGTTTTATTTTGCAGAGGGATGAAATTCATAGTACCATTGATCATTTTCCTTCAGATATCAACGGTTGCCTACCATCTCATCATCAGGAATTGTAGGATTGCGATATCGTGGGTGGGTGCCATGTGTCCTATCTGGGGGATCAAACTTGTGCCACCACTGATCAAATACCATTTGATCTCAGTCGTTCCCTGCCATCCCTTGATGGCCCCACCACAACACTTTGGTTGATTGCGATATCACAGGCGACTGCCGCGTGGATTTCTTTGGTGAGGCCGATGGAAATTTTTTTGTATGTCATCCATCAATTATTGTCGGATATCAATGGTTGCCCACCATCCTGTGATCCAAAATTGCAAGATCACGATATCACAGGCGGGCACCATGTGTCTCATCTGGTGAAGCCGAAAGAATAAAGGAAATATTGTCCATCCTTAATACATTAAAAGGAGGGTTACTAAAGTGCTCTTAAGATGCACATGCTTCAAATTGACGGATATGTTATAATCTTGATGGAAAAGTTGCTTGAGGGTTAACGATAAGGCTAGCAACTATGTTGAAGGAATGAGATCGTCGATGTTCAAGATCAACGGTTACCTACCATCACGTGATCAAACGTTGTAGGATTGTGATATCGCGGGCGACCACCACATGGAATTCCTTCATAGTGTATGGTATGGTGGGCCCCTTATTGCCATGTTGGCAATTATGTCAGCCTGTTTTGAAGGTGGCCATTGATGATTTGATCAATCTAAAGAATCGACGGCTCGAATTTAAACCTGCATCAAATATGGTTGGAGTCATTCATGCAGCACAAAATTGAGCTTTAATGGTAGATGAGACACTTGCTGGCATGATTTGATCGACATAAAATCAATTTTCTTGCTTTGTTTGTATCACAAAGCATTCAACTATTTTACGGAGCAATTTCAGAGCCGATGGTGGAATTGCGAGTTTCTATAGCCAGAATTTTGGATTTCTGCAAACAAAGCCATGAGTTTATTTTCTGTGCCTCCCAGTCATTCTGCACTTGAATTTGGGAAAGGATTAGCTATGTTTGTCAATGAGTTTGTTGATAAACATGTTAGGGCTATAGTTTAATTATAGATTGAGAGAAATTGCAATATTTTATTCTATAATTTCCTATCTTTGGTTAGTCCTAGCTACTTGAAATGTAACGTTATAAAGAAGCCCTATTTTATCTGAGATGGCACTGCCAAAGCAATATTCTGGTCAAGTTGATTATTTAAAAAGAAAATTGTACAATGATTTCCTAGATCAATTTCCCTTGTCAATGAATGATAGGAGGAAGGGATTGATTCTAATGCGAGGGAAAATCCTGGGGGAAGGATTAATATACAATTGCTCCAACATCGTCGATGCTAGGGTTTGCCTCATAGGTTTGGAAATGTTCAGATTGTGGTACAGACAGAGGAATTTTCCTTACCCTTTTTCAAATGAATGGATGTATGATATGGGGAAGCTAGTGGTACCAAATGTATTCCTTGATGTAGACCTACTTAGGGTAGTTGCTACAAGATATGACCCTCTCACATGGATAATGAGGGATAATGATGGAAAGGTTTTGTTGAGCATTAACAAAGAAGAGGTCCAACATATTTTTGATTCAAGTGAACTGAGTGAAGAGTTGGTTCCTATAAATCTTGAAGAAATGAAGCAAGAGTATGCAAAGCTGAAATCTCCTTTTAGAGCTAAGTTGCTTCCACCTCATTTCGCTAGGGAAAGAGCTTCAAAATTTCATATCAGCCTGAGTGACCAAGAACCTTTCAGATTACATTGTTTTGCAAACCATTTCTTGGCCACTTTCTATTCTTTGTGCCAGATTTTGGGTTTCAGTCCTGGTGTGGTAATGTCCATTGCATACATGTTCATGGGGGTGCAAATACAACACCCTAACTTCTATATGACCTATGACTTTGCTTCTTTCTTGGCTGAGAGGATACATGAAGGGCTGTCAAAGCTGCAAAAAAATGATACCGACACTCAATTCTTTTGGTATTCTATGTTGATGCATATGTTTTTGTTTAAGAATGCTGACTTCTTCTCTAAGAGGATGAAATTAAGGCAATCGGTTGATGGAGAAAGATTGCCAATGTAGATATGGGCTGCAGATTTATCTTGTAATAAGGAAAACACTAGTTTTGTGTAATTTGATAATTGCTTTGCTTCTAGATTGAGGGCTAGATTGATGGTGAATGTACCTAGGATCCCAGAGGAATTACATGATTTCCTTAGGCCAAAGGGGAGGAAGCCATAATTGAAGGTTTACCATAACTGGGGTGACATTATCCAATACCCAGTCGGTACTGTCTTGAGAGTATATGGTTTTCAAGGAGCCCCTCATATATTGCCATACAATGTGCCACCAAGAGTGGGGTTTACAGAAGTTATGTGCCAGATAGGTTGTATTCATGAGGACAACCTCACTGGGAAGGGTAAGGGAACTTTTTTCCCTGATTATACAATGGTGTCTGATTTTGCTTTTTCAAAGGGAGGCTAGGTGCATTTTGATAAATTCTTTGATGATTACCATTTGAGGTGTGGTCCAAAGTGGCAACATGATCCTGAGGGTTTCTTTGCTCTATTCAGACAAAGAATAAAAGCTAGAAAATTTGTGCATGAGTTCAACTTCCCTTAACACCTCATTAGAAATGAATTTGATTTGAATAGACAGGAGTTGAACAAGGATAAATGGATATCTTATAGTAAGCTACTAGATGTTGTGCACAAAATGGATCTGAAATATGATCCATTGTTGGAGTTCAGATCCCACCATAAGAAAATTGATTTTCTGATGGAGAACTTCAAAGAGATTATGGGCACTTTGAGAACCAAAAAGGTAATCTTAGAACTGAGTCTGGATGTACAAAAACACGGTTCCAGACCAATTGAAACAAGGCCAACATATCAGCCTACAGAAAGGTGGCCCATTTATAGGAGGAAAAGGGATAGCAGTAGTGATGAAGAAGAAGTGGACAAAAAAGGAAAGAAAATTATGTAGGTGTCTCCAACACCAGGTCCAAAATTCAAAGTGTCTGGGGCAATCAAAATTATTGATTTAGAATCATCACCAGAAGATAGTCCCCCATCACCACCATCTGAGCCAAGCCCTAAAAGGAAAAGAATTGATCAACCACAGGAGGATCTGATGGATGAGATTATTGTTACTGATTAGGACATGTAGGTTGGTATGCCTTCCCCTCCTAGACTAGCTGAATTGGTCTTATCTTATTTAGATATGAAAGGTAAAAGTGTACAAGATGCAAGAATGGAAGCATGCAAGGAGTTTCTAGATGACAATACATTTGTAAAAACTCGTGTATTCTTGCAATTGGTATGGAGGATGAAGTTTGAAGAATATCAAGATAAATGTAGGAAGAGAAGAGAACTAAGGTCTGACAGGTCAAACCAAGAGAATGATGAGGAGGTAAAGACTGAATTAATGGAAGAATTCAAGAACATTACTCTTGAAGAAGGAAGAAAACTGGTGAGTCAAGATAGTGTATTGATCCTGCCTGAATGGGAAATTACAGATGCAGTAGCTTTTAATGCTATTATGAAGTCCAAGAATCCCTTTCAAGACTCTGAAGAAGTCAAGGCAACATTGCAAAACTCTACCTTTAGTGAGGAGTATGAAACTTTGGCAATTTGGGCATTGGCCCCACAAGGGAGAAAACTAGATGTTTCTGATATTAATCCAAATTTCAGAGGAGGATTAATAATAAAGAGAGCTTTAGAGACCTCAACCATCGAGGCCACTAATTTGAATGTGAATGTGGCCAAATTGGCCCAAAAGACTGCTGAAAGGGAGGAGGCTAAAAAGAAAAGCCTAATGGAGAAGTGTAACCTTTTGATTGAAGAATACAACAAGATGCAACAAAATAATGTTGAGTTGCAGATAGAGGTGGAAAGGTTCAGGTATAGACAGATTGGGGAGACATCAAGTGCTCCAGGAACCAATACATTACCTTCCACAATAGGGTCAGTGCCTCTTGCTTCTCCAATTGTTTCAACACCAAGATCTCCCAATTAGAATCTTGCCCTCACCCCTTCTTGAGAGGAAATTGAAGAAGAAACAAAGTGCTCTGTTGATCCTACAAAGAAGAAGCTCTTGCAAAAAATTGATGAATTGCAGGCATCATTAAAGGTAAGTAAGGAGGGATCTCTTTTAAAGCAAAAGGAGATTGTTACTACATTTTGAGGAATTTAAATGAAAAGGTTGATAGTAAATTCCTATCTATACATTCTTTATATTCTTTCTTTGCTAGAAGCAATAAAGAATATTGATAGGGATCAAGAAGTAGTGATACCAATAATTGAAAATTGGATCCCTAGGGCTAGTGATTTGGATATCATGTACAAGGCCTCAAGGTTTGATATAAATAATAGACCCCAATCATTAAAGCCTACTCATGTGTTAGTAAAATCATTGCAAGGTTTTCAAACCTTACCAGATGACTTGAGTAGGAAGATTAGGGATTTGGTGAAGAATTTCAATGATTGGGGTAACACATTGTTACCTGATATAATTGATGAGCAGGGGAAAATCAGGTCACTCCAACAATGGTAGGATCAAGCAAGTGAGGTCATCAATGATCAAATTAATTTAATTTGTGATTACTTAGAATATGATTTGTTGGTGAGATGTATGGATAAAATCATTAGTACTATCTCATTTTTGGAATATTTTGAAAGGGATGCAAATTAGGTAGCCATAAAAAACACACCTTATAATGCCAAGGTGGATGAAGTAATTAATTTTGATTGGTTGAATGATGATGAGTACCAGAAATGGGTAACTAAATATTTGATTGAGGAAGAGTAAAAAGAGTGAACTACTAATAGGTGGCAAATCAGATGCTACAGTTGCAATGGTTCCAGTTTTGTGTTGATGGCATTCTCGGCATGGGTTTCTTGTCATTTTTTGTTATTGCATCAACGTTCCTCGATTGATATGATGAACAAGAATATTCTATAAGGAGGTGGTTGTTGTAACAATTTTTGGAATATCACCAGGTGCTCCAATTGGCTAGTGACATGTGTACTTTCTGGCCCAATGCTTGTTTGCTCCTTCATTCTCTATAAGAAGGATTTCAAGGCCAAAAGTACGGGTTAGCAAGTTAGATAATTTTTGGTTGAGTCTAGGTCAAGTTGTAGAGAAAATTGTAAAGTCCGATGGTTTTAGAGAAATGCAATTGAGTTTTTGAGTCATTCTATAACAAGTTTTGAGTTCATGGGGATTTAATGTTGTATGATAGTACTAGCATTTGAGTTGAAATGATAAATTCAAGCTCATGTCTCTCCATTGTACATGCATATCTAAAATTTGAATGAAATAACTAAGGGTTGTTTTATCCATCTCACTATTGTGGTGTGTATGATTCTATTTTAGCTTTAATTCAAGGAATTAATTAAAATGCTTGAATGGGATTATAGGCGGATATGTTCTGTATAAGGATTTGATAAGTAGTATGGGTTAGAATGCATTGTGATGAAATTGTAATGTAATATTGTCAGGGATCTTATATATCATGTATTAAATCTGTCATAAACCTCTAGATGATTATGAATTTGACTCCTGCAATAGATGTATGGCACTAATCTAACTCATACTTATTCGTGTAGTTTAGTATTTGTTTGTCTTTGCCTAGAGCTTGCTACAAATTGCAAATCAATGACTATCTTAAACAATGGATTATGTTTAGTTATCTCATGCTCCAGATAGTTGATATTGTCTATGAACAACCAATTCTAGTGGATATTATCTTATCGTGTTAAGCTATTAAGTGAGATTATATGCTATTGTTAATGTCATTTATAATAATGGTGCAGAGGTTGTAAACACATTAAGGGATAACCCTCCCAGGTCTTGCAGAGCCCGAAGTGTAGGAGGCTTTTTTAAAGTCCTCGTCAGTTGGTCCAGGTCCTTCGAGATGCCTTTGATTGGAATTGGCAATCCCATAGGTAGATTAGAAGACAAACCTAGTTACATTATAAAAATAGAACCAACACTTTCTCTGCCTTCTATTGGCAACAACCAGGTTATCTTCTCAACTTGCACATAGCCACAACACACAAAGACAACACCAAATCTCTTTTCCCAGAGCCTTCTAACTCTAATACCAAACTGATGTAGTTCAAAGGAAGAGAAAAAAATCACTAAAAATAAATCTCAACCATTATGTGTTTCAATCCCACAAGCTCTCCAAACTTCACAAAAAATATTCATAAAACAATGGCACAAAACTGAGTTTCTACATTTCTAGTAGCCAAGCAACTACAAACTATCAAATTTATCTTCTAAACCACACAAAAACTCCAAACTATGATGGAAATTTTGGACACACATTAAAGGGTTTTAAATCATATCTAAAAAGCAAAATAAGTTAGTTTGGAACACCAACCTTAAAACTGACTGAACCGGGCTCATGACAAGCCTAATTAGGCTTAATACAAACATGGCTTATTGGTTCTACAAGTTCCAATCACAAATTCACTCAACCAACACTTAAAAGACATGCAATTGAGTCTGCTCATGCTTAATAAAATTCCACAAGACCATTTTCAAAAGTATTTTGCTAAACCCTAGGTGCTAACTCCTCAAACTCTGTTTTACCAGTCATATTCAATAATTACAGTGCTTGGGCTTTGTGATAACCGCCCAAAACAACCTTTCCATTCTCTACCACCTTGGAGTCTTTTAAAAAACACCATAAAATTTCTTCATACCAATGTATAGCAGTTTCCAAAGGTTAGAAATTGAGAAATTGAATTTCAAAAGCTTACTGTTTACCCTAGAATCTAGGGTTTCACCCGCCTAGAGAAGTCTTCTTATAACTTTTACAATACTGAATGGTTTTTAATGAAATCAAATGCACATTAAAATATATTTATAGGGATTTCATAGATAAAGGAGGAGAGGTGGATTCTTGCACAATAAAGGGTCATACAATGGCCTGAAACCATGAAAATGTAGAAAATTAATAGAAAACCAAAATATTTTATTGAAATCTTTACTCGTACATCTTCCTCTACCATTCCTCAATATTTGTCATGAATCAAAAGGCCTTATATAAGCAATCCCAATTCCTCAGACCATTTAAAAATACTTGTTTCTTCACATTGCTTAATTTTGTAATTTGTTGCATTTTTACAATTTTGCTATGACAACAATTTGTCAAATTTTGCAACTTTACATTTTATGCCCAAATGAACCTAAAATAACAATCTAAGACCTATTACATGCTTATTGAGGCCTTTTAGACCTTATTAAAAAATTAGAATACCTATACAAAATCAAAATCCTAGGTTTTCCTTATGGAGGCATGATCTTGCTAGGGTGCACCTACACCACAATCTTCGTTCCAATCAAAATATGTATCCTTCTTCAGGAGATGTTTGAAAGGTAAAGTTAGATCAGCTAAGGAGGTGAGAAAATGATGGTTATCTTGAATTATTCCTTGTAGCATGCACAATTCAAAAGTATTTTGAGGAGGTGGGATATTGATTATAGCATCAATTTTCTTGGTGTCCACCTCAATGCCTCTATGAGATATGATGAAACCTAAGATTGTACCACTATCTACTCCAAAGAAACACTTTTTTAGATTGAGTCTCATGTTATATTTACGCATGCGTTCAAATATTTGTTAAAGAACATTCACATTATCTTGTCTTTTTAAGGATTTGGCAAGGATCTCATCAACAAAATCTTCAAAGATTTTATGTATATAATCATGGAATATCAATGCTAGTGCTCTTTGATAAGTGGTGCCTACATTCTTTAATCCAAAAGGAATCATGACCCAACAAAACGTTCCCCAAATGGTTCTGAATTTTATCTTGTATTGACCTTGTGGGTTTATGAAAATTTTATTATAACTAGAAAATCCATCTATGAATGAAAACAAAGCATGTCTAGCAAATGAATCCATGATCACGTCTATATTAGGAAGAGGAAAATTGTCTTTTAAGAAAGCTTTATTCAAGTCACAAAAGTTCACACATATCCTAATATGATTATCAGGTTTAGCAACTGTGACAATGTTTGAGATCCAAGGAGAATAATCAATAGGTCGAATGAAACCTGCATCAAGGATTTTCTCAAGTTATCCTTTAACATGCAAGGATATCTTAGGATTCATTTTGTGTATCTTTTTTCGAATAGGCTTAGAATTTTCAGCAAGAACAATGCTATTCTTGATTATTTTCGGGTCTATGCCAGGCATATCGAAATATTTCCAAGCAAAATTTTTAGGAAAATCATGAAGTAAAGTTGTAGTGTCTTCTTGTTCTTCATGGTCAAGGCACTTCCCAAACTTAATAACTTTTTCTTTATCATCAATATCCTTTGACACATCAATTGTATCTCCTAAGGGGAGTGCATTAGACTTAGGAATTTTATGATCATATGGTTCTTAATGAATATCACTATCTTTTTGCTTAGTACTTATCATGGCACAAGTAACTTTTCTCATGGAAGAAGAGGGTCTATCAAAAACTCCTAATAGTTGTTTAAAGGCTTCATCACTTTCAACATACTCCTAGGATGGTGGTGAATCCATGTCAAGAAATTCAGGATGCTTTAATGTAAGATTAATTCTTTGTTTACATGAGATGGTGTTGATGTTGAGCAATGGACGTTGAGTTGCTTTTGTTGTGTTAGAAAAAGAATATCCCAAACCAGTCTTTGTCTCTTGTGTATTAGGTTCAATAGGGACACAAATTCCTTGTTCATTATTTCCACATCCTTTACCATTATATACCAATTGATTTATAGGTTCATAACCCCTACCATAAATTCATTCCATTTACAATGGATTAGGTGGGTATTGATTATTTATCTCATCAAAATTTGTTGTGTAAGTAGTATTTTTTGCCAAAGTAGATGAGGTAGATGTTGGGAGGATTTATCCAAATTCTTAGTTGTCATAACCATTGATTGTTCTTGTTTTTCATCCTCTTGTCATGTGATTATGTATTCATCCATGAATGAAGGTGTGAATTCTAAGGTACCCCAATCATCACCTAATAATTTAGAAACAGAGTCCACATCTTGTTTATCAGTCTTGAGAGGTCCTATGTGAGATGTTGAAATTAAATTATTCAGAGGACTCATTGTTCCTTTTTCAAGTTGTAAGCAACTTTCAGGCTCGGGGTCTATTGCAACTTGATAAATTTTGTTGTTATAGACATATTTCATTACTCAATGGAGGCTTGATGGTACCACATGCATCTCATGAATCCATGGTCTTCCCAAAAGGATATTGTACGTAAGATCATAGGGCATGACATGAATAGGAGTTTGCAAGGTGACTATTTCGACTGTGATAGGTAAAGCAATTACACCGAGAGGTTTCTTTGTAGTATTGTCGAATCCCCTAATGGATAAAGAATCAGGCTTGATTTGTGATTTATCCACACGTAACCTATCGAGAAGTTTGACATTGCACACATTAAGGGTAGAACCATTATCAATAAGGGTTTTTTTGATGCCTATTGTATTATATTGAGAAATTACCATAAAGGCTTCATTTTACTTCCTTAATTCTAACGAAGGGAGCTCATGCTGATGAAAGGTAATGTCACATTCATTATATTCATTCCTTGAATAATAGTTACTACATCGGTTGTGTTTGTACCAGCAGGAATCACTATTTGTTGTAATGTTGTTTAGAGCAAAGAACAATAGCTTTAAGAATTTTGAAGAAGATCCCAAAGGGAGATTTTGGTGGGAGTGCTCTTAAATTGCTCAATAAGATCATACTCTTGTAATAGGGAAGCACTAGGCAATGTGGTATTGGGAAAAGGTAAAGAGGTAGGGGTTGGTTGTGGTGGTTGCGAATAATTTCTCGAGTGTAATGTGTGCAGAAAACAACATCATGTATAGGTGGGTAAAGGGTAAACTAAGGTTTAGGTGGGGTTTGAGGTTGATGTAAAGGTGGATAAAGAACAAGTTGAGGTTGAATGACATTGACATCTTGTGTTTTAGGTTGCTCACAACAAACCTTAGTGGATGTCTTTGGTGAGATGAAGTCCTCAAGGACTTCATCTAACATATCAAAGTCATCACTACTAAAAGGTTTGGGAAATGGATTGTCATTAATAGGTTTAGGTTTATCATCACAAGCCTTAGTGGATGAACTTAGTGAGAGGAAACCTTGTAAGGCTTCATCTAACCTATCCAATTCTTCACTACTAAGAGGTTTGGATGAGATCATTTTCCTAAAGTGTATCATTGTTTTGAGTGGTTCATTAGTTTGTTTGATGCTTTTGTTTGTGTTTTCTAATGAATTTGAACAAAATGAACTAGGAACTAATGCTGAAAATGAACATTGTAAAAATCTAATGCTATCCATAAATTCCATGAAAGGAAATGATGCTTATACAAATGAGTGAAATATAATAGAAAATAACTTAACTATAACAAAAAAGGAACTGTAACAAACATAAAAGTGTAAAACAAGAAATTGAATTCTAGAAATATTGATGCAAAAAGTGCAATGGGACTGAATCACCTAGGGTGGCAAATGAGTGCTAGGAGATATGATTAGGGCCAAAAGGAGATATGATTAGGGAAAAAATGTAGTGTTTACACTCAAAGAGGGATGTGATACAAATGTAATATGCCTAAATGAAGTAGACTAAATGCAAATAACTAAAAAATACTATTGATTATGTATGCAAAACTAAGAAATATGAAATATTTGAAAGCATAGTGTTGTTTGCAAGAAACCTAAAAGGATGAGAAAAAATGCAAATAGAACCAAATAGAAAGCTGTAACATAGAAAGTGTACACCTGTAAGCCTAATGAAGACTGGAAACACTCTGAAAAACTAGAAATGTTGACTTTTTGACTGACTGGGACTCATTTGCCACCCTGGGCAAATCAGTCCTAGGTTAGGGTTTCTACCTAGAATCTGGTTTCTGTCAAATGGGTACTACAATTTGTATTCAGCTCTAACAGGCACCTCTAGTGGGACTGACTCGCCATCCATCGAAAATTAGTCCTTTTTTATGTTTTCTACAAATTTAAGTTTCAAACCTGCACTTTGTCACCTGCACAACACTTCTTGATGGAAACCCGAATCTAAATCTCACAAAATTCCTACAAAACAACTTAAAATTTGTTGTTTAATGGGGGGTTTTCCTTGGTCAAACCCCTAATTTGGTAATTAAACCTTGAATGGATAAAAATCTACATGAAACCGTAGCCTTAAGTATGTCTAAGACTAGGAAAATATGAAGTAAGACAAAACCCTATTCTAATGTGCTAGAATAAGATAGGAAAATGTGATTTGAATGATGCAAGACTTCAATCCAAGAAACCCTAAGACATTTCAAGTGAATGTAAATGACGTACAAATGTTATGTAAGCCTTAAATATGAAGATAGAGAGAAAATGGAAGATGGAATCACCTTGAAATCAAGTTATAAGGTGTGATTTGATGGCTAGTTGCATCTCCTCAACCTAGATTTCTCCATGATTTTCCATAGGCATCCATGATCAACTCTTTGCAATATTAGATCTTGAATAAGAAGTGAGCTTGAAGACCTGCAAAAACCCTAGTTTACTGCCCTAAAGCTTCAACTTTGATGTAGAAATTCTATTGAATCTTCTTGTGAAAGATACTTTGCTCTTGACTCTTGATTTTGCTTTGTAAAAATGACTAGGAGATGTGAAAAATGACCTAAAATGTGTATTTATAGGCAACAATACCTAATCTTCCTGTTATTTAGACCTAAGAGGCTGACATCCACTGAAAATTGAATTAAATTGGTGAAATTTCCTCTCAAAATTAAATTTTGCCTCAAAAGGGACTCATTCGCCACCCTTGGCGAATGGGTCCCACCAGAGGGGACTCATTCACCCAAGGTGGCGAATGGGTCCCACTAGAGGTTTTTGGAGGTGGTTTTTTTGGGATATGACTGTTTTGAACATTATTTGCCAGGATTTATATGATTTTAGAGTGAAATGGGCCTCTAGATAAAAAAATAATGAACATTAGGGGCCTATAGATGTAGTTTTTAAGAGGCGATTGGTGCAAAGGTGTCTAAAATATGATTAAGTTAGGACACAGATTGTACTTTATGCAAAGGAGTACAATTTCCATGTCCACAAAGTCAAAGATTCGCCAAGATTTTATATCCTTTTTTGACGGGGGTTTCTTAAATTTATCACTAATCAAGTTCCTCCTCTCCCCATAAGATTGAAAGTGGAATTTCAAGCCCAAGTCCACCAAGTTCCTCTTCAAATGATAGTTCAAGTCCACCATCCAATCCAATCTCTTCAAGAAAGTTACATAGTTTAAATGAAATTTATCAAAGGAGTTCTAATATGAATCTAGTTGCCAATTTTGCTTTTTTGAGTAAAATTCAAGTTGAACCTTCTGTGTATGAAGAATTCATGAAGGAAATAGTATGGATTGATGCTATGAATGAAGAGATGCATGCAATTGATGAAAATAATACATGGGAATTAGTGCAACTTCCTAAAGACAAACAAGTGATTGGTGTCAAATGGATTTATAAGGTGAAATACCATGTTGATGGCTTTGTAAAAAGACACAAGGGAAGATTGGTTGCCAAAGGATTTGTACAGACACATGGAGTATATTATTTAGAGACTTTTTCTTCAAATGCAAGATTTGATACAATCAAGATTATATTAGCTATTGTTGCACAATATAAGTGGCTCATCTATCAGATAGATGTAAAATCAACTTTCCTGAATGGCTATATTGATGAGAAAATCTATGTTGAATAACCTATGGGCTATGAAATTCTAGGCAAAGAACATTTGGTTTACAAGTAAAAAAAATCTCTCTATGGGTTGAAGCAAGCTCTTGCGCCTGGTATGCAAGGATTAATAGTTATTTCTTGAAGAAATGATTCATTTGAAGTCCCTCCAATTCAACCCTTTATATCCAACATCTTGACAATGATACTCATTGTTTGCCTTTATGTTGATGATCTTATTTATATGGGTAATAGCACAACTCTCATGGAGAAATTTCAAGTAGAAATGAAATAAGAATTTAAAATATGTCAGATATGAGACTCATGCATTATTTTCTTTGTGTGGAGGTGCAAAAGCAATCTAAAGGTATATTTATTTCTCAAACCAAGTATGTAGCTATTTTATTGAAGTGGTTTAGAATGATGACATGCACTACAATTGCAACCCCTGTAGCCCTCGGTGAGAAATTAACCAAGGAAGATGCAAGTTCTGAAGTGGATGCTACTTTGTATAGAAGTTTGGTTGGGAGCCTCATGTACTTCACTACAACTAGATCTAATATTATAAATGTTGTGAGCATCATCTCTCAGTTCCTGCAAGATCCAAATGAGTTCCATTGGCGTGCTGCAAAAATAATCTTAAGGTATGTGAGTGGCACACAAAATTTTGGCATTTATTATTCTCCCACTGATAAATTTGAGCTAGCTAGTTACACGGATTCCCATTGGGCCAGTTTAGTGGATGATAGAAAATCAACATCTAGTTATGTTTTCTCATTTTGTTCTAGAGCTGTATCTTGGAGTAGCAAAAAACAGACAATCACAGCTCTCTCTTCCACAAAAGTAGAATATATTGTAGTAGCATCTGCCAGTTGTCAAGCCATATGGATTTGAAGGATTTTAGAGGATCTACAATTGGTTCAGTAATATCCAACCACTATTTATTTACTGTGATAACAATAGCACCACTGCCATGACCAAAAATTCTATATTTCACGCTAGATTGAAGCACAATGAGATCAGACATCCCTTTTTACGTGACTTGGTTCAAGATGAGACAATGGAATTACACTTTTTTCCTACATCTGAACAAGTTGCTGATATCTTTACCAATACTCTTTACAATACTCTTCCTGCAACCAGTTTTGTTGATTTGAGAAATCAGTTGGGTCTCATCCCCGATATTCATCCTGAGGGAGATTGAAGAAAGCATGATCATCGAAGAAAACATGATCAACGAATGCATGATCACAAACAGTTTTTTTCTTTAATTATTTTTTTTTTACATATTTCTTAGCTTTGTTTTTTTTAGCTTTATCTAACTTTAATTTTTCCTTATCTTAAATCTCTTTTATATAGAGATCATTGTAACAGATTTTATATACAGTTGAATACTGTTTTGAGCAGATCCGTTTTAGTTTTATTTTATTTGTCAGATATAAGAGCTTTAATCTCCCGTCTTTCACTACTAACATGTCATCTCATCTACCGACACCCATTGTGGTGGTTCTCGCAATCATAAAATAAGCACATATTTTGGAAGACATTTGACTGGATTTAAATTCCGTTTGGAATGGGTATAGAGACTCGAGTTCGACCACCATATATATAATATCATAGTTAATTGTTGAAGGTAAGATTACATTACCGTTTTTCTGCTCAAACGCGGAGCCACAGAAAATGCTCCACCATCAGCAGCAAAGAAAACCGTACAAGGTGAGTTCGAGTGAGGAAACATAGTTCCCATTCTTTTCTGGCTGAGAATAGAAACGCGCTAGCTTTTCCACTGCTTACAAAATGTAAACTACAAATAAGGGACTTCCATTTTAATCGCGAATCACTTTGACCTATCAGCCAGAATGTGTATCTAAGCTATATAATGAAAAAAGAAAGCTAATAGAAACTCCATTTTGTTACCATGGGATGGTAAAGCAAATGATAGGAGGATGATGGCATGCAGAACAATATACTATTGAAGATTGAAAGTGGAAGTAAAGCCATTCTAAAACAATGCGTATCATATACCCGCCCTTCCCAGAACCACTACTAACTATTAATGTCCAAGTTATCTCATGGTTTCCTTCACATTTTGCTGCATTTCAAATGTCAAGATGAGAAAGAGAAAGTGGGGGGCACTTTTCTATATCTGTTTCATCTGACTGCACAGTCACTACTTTATCACAAGGTGTAGACAAGACAGTTGAAGAGGCCTATTGCATAGGGAATCCCTGACATCTCTCCCGTTGTC
The DNA here is from genome assembly GCA_007258455.2 of Sequoia sempervirens. Taxonomy (NCBI): domain Eukaryota; kingdom Viridiplantae; phylum Streptophyta; class Pinopsida; order Cupressales; family Cupressaceae; genus Sequoia; species Sequoia sempervirens. The sequence continues at coordinate 141,609,850 of VDFB02000013.1, forward strand.
TTCTTCTTCATCACTCTCCTGAAGTTACTCCTGCACATCAATTAACGTTATATGAAATTAGCAATATTAAACTAGAACAATTGCACTGCCGTTCCTTCAATAATAATGTTCCCCTAGGTGTACTTACATTGGTGCTGCACACATAAGCAAAGCAAATGCGCTTCCTGCATCCCACACAGACACCCACAACAGTTCGGCCAATATTCAGTACAACTATAGCATCTATAATAAATGTCAGTAAGCATTAACATTGAATTTAACATTAGATTAAGGCTAAATACAGAATAATGACCTAAAATGCCAGCCCCGCAACGTACAAACTTATTCATTATTGCCTCTCTTACAACAAGAATAGAGTAAAACAATGAATTCCTAGTAAACAAGGATGCGATGGGTGTGATGATGAGTGGTGCATATTTATAACCGTGTGTTAGAAGCTCCGTCTACTTGAGCTTGCACCTTCAAAGATTCATGCCCACATGGAATCGGGCTTTAATAATTAATAACTAAATGAACAAACAGATTCCCCCCTGATTATAGTATATAGTTTATTTGGTTGTTTTCCATTTTGATTATGATATCACTGCATTTACAAAATTTTAATGTCATTAGAGTAAATCTGAACCATCAACTTTCTTGGAATCGACAACTGTCTCGTTAAATATTAAAAATATGTCAAATTGCTTTTGCTCCTTGTTGACTGCGTATATATTAAAGTGTCAAACTTCTTTAGACACAGGCTTTTCCTCCATACATTTGGGTTTTGAGTTAGTTGAATTTTATTTTGCCAATTTGAAGGATTACCATATGCATGAAAGGCAGCACCTCGTTCAAGTAAACTATATTTTTTTAGTTTTTTATTTCATTTGGGTGCGCCACCGCCTAGCATACGTACGTTTCAAAGAAAATTCAGCTTTTCCTTTACTCTATGGGCCTTCAAAAAAATGTCAACATGAGCGAAGTTGTCTCCTTGACCTCCTAACAAGATGGGATCGAGTATCTTACTGTCGAATGTACTTCACAAATTCCGTGTGTTGTCTAATCAAACTGGCAAAGGGAATATAGTCATAGTAAACTCTGATTAATCCTTTGAAAAAACATTATATTTCCAACTAGGAATAACTTTTAGTTTATTACACATTGTTGTGACTTTTTAACATGTTTCATATTTTTAATATAGAATTGCAAAGGTCTTTGAGACTATCTTACTTAGGATTTTTATGAGATTACATCTTTAATATTATAATATAATTTTTATTTGTTAATAAACATTTAAAATTATTATTTATTTAAGGGGTAAACACCTTTGATCCGGAGTTATGAATCAGTTAGGTCACAAACAAAAGATCTCATCCCCAATATAACCACTCAACAATACCACCCCAATGGGGTTTGAACCTTGGTGGCAAGAACAACAACGTCACCCTTGAACCATCACACTATGCCAAAATCATTTTTTTTTTCCTTTCTTTTTTTTTAAAAAAAAAAATGTTTTCTTGAAAGAATTTATTTTGTTGTTAATAAAAAGAGGGTTATATTGGGGCTACCATACATAGGAAATGTCAACATTATTGTCAAGAACATAAATATAAAGTGCAAAAATTTGATTTCAAAGATATATTTTATAGTATTCAAAATTATACTTATTTATAAATTATTTTATAAAAATTGATGTAATTTTTATCATACATGTATAGTTTAGCTCTCAATACTCAAAATGGGGCCAATTAAAGTTCTATTATATAAATTAAATTTCAACTTTAAACAAAAAAATGTTGAAACTATTTCCTTATATATTGTGTACTTTTATTACATCCTACATCTAAAAGTTTGAAGTAATAAATTAGAACCCAAAATGATAAGTAAAATACTATCTAACTTGCCCACCAATCATTTCAAGGTAGTGAAGATATATCCCAGAGATATTTAACTTCAATAAATCTTGCAATCATTAGATTACTAGAGACATTGATAAGTTGGTTTATCTTGCAAAGATGAAATGTTTTTCTTCCAATGGAGTATCTTACACATTTTCCTTCAACCCCCTTCCTTTTGTGATACATTAAGCCTTATTGTAGGCTTAATACACTTTTCTTTCATTGATGCCTTGAAACACATCAAATTAATTGGAAGACATTGTTCCCTCTTGATAGGTAATTGCTTCCCATAGTTTATATCACTATGTCTTGTCATGCTTAGGTGACCTAAATATCAATCATAATTTTTCTATCCAATAAGCTTATTAGTATGTGTAGTGTACTAAAACGCATACCCTTGCATTTTAACACCTTTTTGGGCCCACCTTGCTTTATTTATCCCTATTTATGTCTTAATTGGTCCTATTTTGCATCCACATGCCCTATGAATTATATCATTTTATGGCTAATCCCAACAAACATCAAAAGATAAATGGTAATTTAATGATTCTTTCCATGTGTCCCTGATTTGTGGACTGGGACTAAAATGCCACCTAGGGCATCTTTTTCCTCCATGGGTCTTGGGATGTTGATTTTGAATGTACCTAAAAAGGTCCCTTTTTGGAGTCTGTGCCCTAAGATTTGAGCCTTGGGACTAAGATGCCACCTAGGGAATCTTAGTCCTCCTTGGCTTACTTTTAGGATTTAATTTCAAATTATGGTGGGATTTAACCTCCCTTAATTAATGATTTCCTATGTTGACTTGTTGTGGTGTAATTTCAGGATATTAAGCATGAATAAGTATAAATACAAGGTTTCTCCACTCATTTTCATAATAAGCATTCAAGTATTCATTCTAAAGGAAATTTTATGCATTCAAGAGTAATTCATCAAGTATTTGGAGCCATCATCAAGATTTGAGCATCATGTCAAGGATTTTGTGCATTCATTCATGTTGTTGAGCCAAGATTGTGGATGTAGCATTGAAGATCTATTTGCAACCATTGTTCACATCATATCCAAGGATCCAAGATCTACATTCTTCATGGCCACTACATGGTAGATTGCAGATTTTCTTCACAAGATATCATACAGGGTGATATCATTTATATATTTCATTCTTTATGCTTAATTTCATTTATTTCATCATTTGGTTTAATTACCTACAAGGGGTTTGACCAAGGCAAACCCCCATTTACTAAAAAATCAACAAGTTTTCATCTCTTGTATGTTTTTGTTCATAGATTTAGGTTGAAGACATGAATATCATTTGAAGTGAAAAGTTGCAAAGTTGCATTGCAAATTTGTCATCTTCATGGAAACTCACCTACAGGATGGATCTAGAAGATTTAGGACCTCAAATCTGAGAAGAGGCAAGTGCAAACCTTGGAACTCAGGACAACATTCAAAGATTTTTGAAATTCCAAATGAGACTAAGAAAATAATAAGGGTGTCTTAGTCCTCCTAGTGGACTTTTGCAGAGATTCTTTCGGATCTTGTTCCGACATTTGAAGATTTTGTATATGCCTTGAAAAAGAATAGTGAGAGATTTTGACAACTTCTTTACATTTCTAAAATCCTCACAACATCTCCAGACTTCCTAGGTAAATATACCCTAAGTTGGTGTAGCTTAATTTCATCATTTGCACTCATTATTTGGCTTGCATTACTAGGTTTTGTGAGTTGAATGTTAAAGTGTCTTTTCCAAGCTTTGGCTTGGTGGTGAACCCCTAAAAGCTTAAAGAACCCTCTCCTAGGTCCTCCTTGTTGAGAATTGACTCACCTTGTGAGGTTCATAGTCAATCCAATTAGGGTTCCTAGGACATTATTGAATGATAATAAGAGAATAGAGGTGTTCTATGACCTAGGTTATAAAGCACTCATTTTCCTATTATTCATTTTGGTGAACCTGACTTCTTGAGCATTCATTTTCTGATTTGGAGTCCATAAAATCCCTAGATCTAGGTTGCATTCATTCTTGCACTGCATCTTGCATTAGTGAAATTGTATCTAGGGTTTCTAATATTTAGTGAAAGTGCATCTAGGATTTCTCATATTTGCATTAGTGAAAGTGCATATAGGTTGCATTTTTTCTTTCTTACATCATTTTATCTTATTTAAAAACTGAAAAGTGCATTGTTCATCATCTTAATTGCATATAGGAACATTATTTTTACATTCACAATTCAAAAAATTGTATTCACTTTTGCATCCACTTGCTTATCACTAGTTACTTTTTCTTCCATTCATTTGCAAACTTTTTTGTTTCCAAACATTAGGTCCCTGGGTAGGTAATCCGGGAACACTGTTAACAACACAATTTTTTTTGTTTTTCTAAAAAAACCCTCCACTAGGACAAAAATGCCCTTCGTGGCATCTTAGTCCCTCTCAGGGTTTGTGGCTTAGAACCCTGTCTGAGTTGTGTGTATCCACTTTTTGGACCCTCTAAATTCCTTTAGTAGGAACAAGATGTTGTTTTTGGCATCTTAGTCCCTATTGAGTTTGAAGCTACAGTTTCCAAGGTTTAAACCTACTTTTCTGTGCTTTTGTTTGCTACCATTTTTTCTCTATTTCAGTGGGTTGACTTTTTGTTTCATGCATTTTACTAAATCTAGCTTAATGCAATATGAAAAGTCCTATAATGCAAAAACAAAACAATGTCCTAATTGAATGTTGATACAAATATAAACTAAGGTGAAAAATGCAAAGGAAATCATAAATGCAAGATGTTCAAAAGTCGGTTTCACGAAAATGAACCGTAGAGTTTTGGCACTCTAGGATTTCTCTAGCTCTTCTAGGGTTTTTCACCTAAAAGGAGAGAGATAGGGCCAAAAAATGCTAAGGGTTCATTCAAATAATGTTATGTAGGATGTTTTCTAAGCTAAGTGGAGTAAACTAAATGCAATTAAATGGTTTAAAAAGTTTAAATATGAATGCAAAACTAAGATTTAAACTATGTTTGAAAACACACTATGATATGCAAACAATGAACTAAATGAAGAAATAATGCAAAAAAAAAAGAAATGAGATGAAACAGAGTGCACATAGGAAACGTTTGATGAATCTAGAATGTTGTGGATGTTGACTGGAATTAATGAAATTTCACAGTGGGACTCATTCATCCAGGGTGGCGAATTAGTCCTCCTACTGGTGAAAAAGCCTCAGAAATTGGTTTCTGATTGTCGAGATCTGGAATTTGACAAAATTCAGAGTTTCAGTCCTAAGGTGGGACTCATTCGGCACTGGTGGCAAATCAGCCCTCTTCCAAAATTCTAAAAAATCAAGAGAAAAATCTGCAACACCAGATCTGGAAATCTCTGATTGTCAGGTTGCCGAAGTCAATTCTACAGGAAATAGACAAAAAACCTTCTCCAAGCTTGAAATACAAGTGAGTTGACTTGAAGCACCTAGTTGACTTGTTGACCAATCTTCAATACCCAAAAGCTTGTTAAATTTGCACACAAAAATTTGCAAACACAAATGAAATAGGGGAAAAATGGTTAAGGGTTAGAAAATAGGGGTTTGCCTTGGTCAAACCCCACTTTTGGTAATCAAACCCTAAATGAAACAATGAAATGAAAGAGAATAATAAACTAACAACATGCAATAGCTATCAACTTACCAAACCCTTGATAATGCAAATCTGAAGTAATGTCAAAGGATGCTCCAAAGTGCTTGAGTATTGCTTGATAAGATGTTGTAAGATGCTTAAATACTTGAGATGATGTGTGAATGTTAGAGAATTGTAGGAGATTATGGGAGATGTAAAATGAGGTGAAAATCACTTATTTATGCAATCTTGTGCCTTAGTTACCCGTTCATATGTCATCACAGGCATACATCAGTGTTTTTAACTAAAAGCTTAAAAGGAAAATTTAAAAAAATTAAAATTTGGAGCCAAGGGGGACTCATTTTCCACCCATAGTGAATGGGTCCCACCAAGGACCTAAAAATGGGTGTCGGGAATTATGTTGCATTTAATGTTGTTTGTCAAGCTTACACTCAAAAATACACTTATTTAAGACATATGAGGGCATAAAGGGACCAAATAAAGCATGAGAAAGGGATAAATAGTAAATTTATGCCTAGAAAAGAGTGAAATCTTGTTACAAGACTTTACAACACTTCAAAATAGGACTTGTTTAGTGGTAAAAAGATGGTTTTTAGGTGAGTTGTAATAAATAGAGTCTAGATGAATGTAGAAATGTTTTACAACACTTCACAATACCTTCATAATACATCATTATTTGAATTTTAGTACCTAAATATTCATGTTCAAGCCATGTTAGAACATAAGATCAGAGCAAAAGAGGTCAAACACCATGAAACAAGACCTAAAAGGCCATGAAAATGACAAGGGGCCTTTTTTCTACAGTTCATTTAGCCCCCACTTTAGTGAGAGGATGAACTTACTTCAAACTCACACTGAGGTAGCCATGAAGATCGAGAGGAGGGTCCAAATGCACTTACATTAGCAAGATGGAATGACAACGATCAAGAGGGATGATCAAACCCCCAGGATGAAGATCCCATGGCAAACTAAGTATAAGAACAAAGGAACACACAAGAGTTGAAAGGAATTAGATGAAGATTCAATCGTCTATCCAACTAGTTGTGGATTAGATCTAGGTTGTTTGTTTTAAAAAGAGAATGCATACTCACTCTAGGGTGACAAAACACATAACGGTCCACCAAGTGAGAAGGCCCAAATGTACTCACTTTGGGGCCATGGAACTTTTGACTATCCATGGGGTGAGAAAGCCCAAAAAGGTAAGATACATGCACTATTTGGTATGCACTCACAAACACAAAGATGGCTATGGGGAAAAGTCATGCCACTAGGTGGGCTTCCTGCTCAACCGTATTAAAGTTATACCTCTTGATAACTTTAACAAGGCGCCACAAGGAAAAATGTCATGAACAAAAAGAAAAGTACCACAGGCATGCAATTTGTGCTATGTAAGGTGGAAAAGGTGCAAAAATGTGAAAATGTAAAATGTTAAGTGTAAAATGTGAAAGATGTTCAAAGGAGTCTTGTTCAGTTCATGCAAGGTTAGTCACTTAGGGAACATTGTGTCTAATATCTCCAAAAGAGGACCAATCAAAGTAAAGTATATTCACAACTTAGGGGATTTAGTGCATTGCATCAGGCCACCAAGACTAATGTAGTTGAACCATTGATTTTTGGCTCCTATGGGCTACTCTTGCTCTTCTAGGGTTTTTCACCTTAAAGGAGAGAGATAGGAGCAAAAATGCTAATGGTTCATTCAAATAATGTTATGTGTGATGTTATCTAACCTAAATGAAGTTAAATAAATGCAATTGACTATTTTGAATGAATGAAAATGAATGCAAAAGTGAAATTAAAGCTATGTTTGAAAACACATTATGTAATACAATAATGAACTAAATGAAGAAAATATGTAGAACATAAAGAAAAGGGATGAATTTTAGTGCACCTAGGAAAAATATGATGAATCTAGAATGTTGTGGATGCTGACTGAGATTACTGATTTTTCATAGTGGGACGCATTCGCCCAGGGTGGCGAATTAGTCCTCCTTGTGAAAAACTGTCGGAAGCAAGTTTTTGTCTGTTGAGATCCAGAATCTAACAAAATTAAAATTTGCAGTCCTAAGGTGGGACTCATTCACCATAGGTGGTGAATGATTCCTCTCCCAAATTTCTAAAAAATCAAGAGACAACTCTCCAACACTAGATCTGGAAATCATTGCTTGTCAGGTTGTCGAAGTCAATTCTATGGGAAACAAACAAAAAAACTTCTCCAAGCTTGAAATAGACTTGAGTTGACTTGAAGCACCTAGTTGACTTGTAAAAAAATCTTCAACATAAAAAATATTGTCAAATCTACATACCTAGGTCTACAAACAAACATGCAATAAAGGAAAAATGGTTTAAGGTTAGTGAATAGGGGTTTGCCTTGGTCAAACCCTACTTTTGGTAATCAAACCTTTAATAAAATAATGAAATGCAAAGGGATGATAAAAGTTAACAACATGCAATTTCTATTAACTTACCAAACCCTTGATGATGCAAGTCTGAAGTAATGTCAATGGTTGCTTCAAAGTTCTTGAATAGTGCTTGAAAAGATGTTGTAAAATGCTTGAATTCTTGAGTGAATAGGTGGATAAGTAAACTTGATGAATGAGGTTTAGAATGAGATGAAAAACACTTATTTATATGCACTTGTGCCTTAGTTACCCATTCATACCTCATCACAGGCTGACATCAAGTGTTTTTGAATAAAATCCTTAAAGGAAACTTAAAATATTTTGAATTTGGGGCTAAGGGGGACTCATTCACCACCCATGGCGAATGGGTCCCACCTAGGACCTGAAAACATGTGTCAAGAAATATGTTGTATTTAATGTTGTTTGTCGAGATAATACTAAAAAATATACTTAATTAAGCATATGAGAGCATAAAGGGGTCAAATAAAGCATGAAAAAGGGATAAATAGTGAAGATGTGCCTAGAAGAGTGCAAAAGCTTGTTACAAGACTTTACAACACTTCAAAATAGGACTTGTTGATAAATAAAAAGGTGATTTTTAGGTGAATTGTAATAAATAGAGTTTAGAAGAATGTAGAAATGTCTTACAACACTTCACAACACCTTCACAAGAGATTGTTCTTTGAATTTTAGTACCTAAATAAGCATGTTCAAGCCATGTCACAACATAAAATC
>VDFB02000013.1:141618570-141639160 GCA_007258455.2 Sequoia sempervirens
TTGTTATGTCCTTTGAGGTTTTTGGAATCAAATTTTTCCAATTGCCTCACAATTTCTAAGTAGGAAAATCTATTAGGAACTACTCGTGGCAACAAGTGTGGAGTTCCTTCAAACCCATAAACCCTAATTACTGTTCAGTCAAGAAAAGCATACCAGTCTCCCCTGTTATGATCTACCTTTTTCCTTGGGTCATTTTTCTTTGGTCTTAGAAACTTTTTCACTTCTGGGGATAAGTTATAATCACGTGAATATCCTAGCCACTCCATTAATGGTTTCACAAAAAACTCCTCAAAATAAAGATAATAAGATCTACCAAATCGACTATCCCATAGTGAAGTCCACATCTGTATAGGTTTGAGGTTCCCATTTTCATCTGTATATTTTATTCTTAATTCTTGACTCCAGACCCTTCTAACATGTCCCTCGTGCATGATAAAATGCATGAACAAAGACTAATGTTTGAAATGAATATATTCACTATTGTTTTTAATCTTTTCAAGCTCATGGTTTAGGTCATTGGCCAAGTATGTAGCATAATTGAATGACAGGTGGCATCATTGCTTTATATGTCTGCAGCTAAGACCATTGGGACAATACACATGAGGGGTGGGACCTCTACCCCCAAGAGCTGACCAACTGAATAATAAGTGTATCTAAAATATTCTTTAAACAAGTCCTCACAAAAAGGAGGGTTTTCATTACTCAAAAACCTCCTGAGTTGGCCTCCTTCATTCTTAGGCCTATGCAAGGGTAGTTTCCATCATTTGTAGCTGGTATCCATATGGTGATACTCTGTCAAGAGATCGCTAATTGTGAATGGAAAGTTCATAGGACACTCCAACTAAAACACACTAGAAATTAAATCCTTAGAAATAACAAGCATGCCAGCCCCATTATGTTCTTGGATAGTTCTCCTCTTGGGGTCATATCTGCTAGCTAGAGATTTAATTAATTCTACATTTATGAATACATTGGGCACCATGAGCCTTCCCAAGTTCAACCTCCACATGTTGCAGACTGGCTGAAACCTACATTGTTTCTTGTAATGATACATGAAAAGCTCATACCCGCGTCGTTGTGTCCAAATATCTCCCATGCCTTTATGTTTATCTAATAATCTATCCATTGAAGTATTCATATGAGAAACCCTCTTGGGTCTTGGCCCCAACATAGGCCATTGATCTATTAGGTCTTGATTCAAGAGTCTCTTCTCAGTTTTGGGTATGTGCAGGATCATCATGGAAAAAATAGGCCCTTAAGTGGCGAAAAATTTAGAAAAATCAGTATTAGGCAACTTGACCTAAAAATTTGAATAAGTTATCTATATTATTTCAAAAATATGCAACAATATAATTTGTAGAAAATTGAATGTAGTTTCTAAACTACTAGGTCTATTTAAAAAAAAATCTATTTGGTGAAAATTTGAAATTTCAATGCAATAGCACTTAAATTTGAGGAAAAATAAAAGTAGGTGTCTATCGACCACCTAACCACAATAAAATGATAATATTTTTATAAGATTTAGATATAGAGTAAGAGGGATGTATCCCAATGTGATGCATATTTTCTATAATTTTTTCAAGTAAATAATTAATTATGAATTTTTTATTACAACTTTTAAAAATAGAAAAATTGTATGTCTAACCACCTTAACTTGGTCAAAACTTTATGAAATTCAATTTTTTTGTTTTAATCCTATAGTATGTGAAGCATAGAATGTGACACATGTTTTGGATTAAAAAAAAATGACATTGTTTGAAAGCTATAGATGTTTTTCAATCAGTCTATCAATAAGGACTTTAGTCATAATTCAAATAGAAAATGAATAATAATTATTTATTAAATTCAAAGTAAAGCATAATTTATATTGGTGGAAAGTTGAGAATCTCCTCTAAAGATTCTTTTCATTTCACTAATTTTGGGTAAAAAAAATTCATCAGCCACATACCCTACACATACCCACCATATCACCACTTTTTGGCCCATCATGATCCTGCACATACCCTTTTCTGTTTCTTAGCTTTGGGTTTTTCTGCATTTTCCTCCATTGTTTGAATTCTTAATCCTTTAAAAAATACAACTTCTCAGCCAAGATTGGTGTACTTACTTGGGTCTCGCTTTTCCTTTCTGCTTCTTTCTTCAATGAAATTTTCTAGACTATGTAACAATTATGTGATCAACTTGTGATATAATTCACTTCAACTCTGGCTTATAAATACACCACCTATTTCAGTCTTGTCATCAAGGGGAAGCATTTATTTTAAATATCTAGATGATGCCTTGAGATGTCACATCAGTTAGCAATCAATCATCATCATTGTATCGGTGAGACTATAATCCTTATTCCACCGATAGCCACCCTCTCCACTGATGAACAATTTTCCTTTGGTCTATCAACGGGACGCCAAAATATATTGCCCCAATACACATTAATTCCCCTGATATATAATAATTATTGATAATTTATGATCATATTGGGGCATCGGGGGAATGTAGACATTCGTTCCACTGATGTTCATGTGTTACAATGATGTGCTTACTTTTGTTGACTCTATCAGTCTATCGGGGGAATGCCTTAGGAATTAGCCTGATAGGGTGTTGTTACACTGATACTAGGTTATGGACTCATTGGGCCATTGGCGAGGCTATGATGGGGGTTCCATTAATGATGCATTGTTAGGTCAATAGTGCTAATTTTTACTTAGGAAAAATTATGGAGTCTCAAACTTATTTATGGGTGTGACAATTTGGCGATGTGGGCTACAAAATGGATCTTGTCACACAAATTTCAACAATTTGTGTTGATCATAAAATTAAAATGTGATGAATTTATGTGGAATGTGGAGGATTGATGGGTGGAGGCTAGTGAAAAATGTGAAATTTTCTAGTTGTAACAACTAGCACAATGAAAAATAATATGCATAGATCATACAAAAAAAAGAGAGAATAAGAATCAATAATGGATAACTAAATAAAGCTTATTGTCTCCAAGAAGAAAAATACCATACATATATGGAGTTCATTACCTAGCTTGACTGGATCAATGTTAATCCTTTAATTTATAATATTATTTACAGTATCCCCATGTTACTACAGTTTTTCCAAAGAATTATGACAAGACAAATGCTAGTTCTTCAATAATGAAGATACCGTTTCAAGCTAGTTGCAAATTTGCAATGGTTGAAAAAAATCTTTATTAGAGAGAAAAACGAATCTCCTAACATTTCCCATGATTGAATAGGCTCTGCTACACTTGAAACTACTAATGCATGCATATCTAGTCAGTTGAATTGTCCAAAGTACTTTTTTAGGAACCAACTCAGTTCTTTTCTAGACAACATATACATCGCATTCACTGAGCACACCTCCCACACCCTCCTATAACCACAATTTTTGGGGGATTTCTCATGGTAATTTGGAAGTAAATTTTGGAGACACTCTTATAAAGAAAGCATGACTTCTTCATAGAGTTGTGTAAACATTTAAAATCCTTATCCCTAGAGACACTACCAAATAGAATAAAATTATAGAAAATAAGGATACATTTTCCAATTAAAGAATTGCTCAAAAATATTACTTGATGAGCCTCCACCAAACACAACCTCTCTAGAATCCATTTGACGGTAGGCCTGAAATGGATGCACATCAAAAGAGACAAACCCACATTAATTATAAATATGTTCCTTATGAACAAAAAGGAACACAACTAACTCACCAAGGAAAAAACATAGTAGCATCTGGCATGTAATTCTAAGTTCTAGGTGAACCTAGAGATAAGCTTGTCAAGAAATACTTGCAGTGTGCTGAAATACTTGTAGAAGATATATATCATGTACTTCTAAGAGATGATTTTGAACACAAACACTTGTGATCCAAAATAAAGTATGAGTGTATGGCTATGTTAAGTTTGTCCTTTTTGAAAATCAGAAAAAATACTCTTGGCCTTCAACTCACTTATAAATAATAAATCCTTATGTCACATTTACATTAACTGATTAACACCATATGACTGTTGCTGGTATATTTAAATATTTTGTATCACTTCCACTCATTCATGACCCATAATGAAAATTACATTCTAGCACTCGCCATAATGTTATCTATGTTTCAATCCACTTTCAAGGCTCAATCATGTTTTGGCTTTAAGTATTTGAAATTTGCAAAATCCACATCAATCTAGATAAACATCTGGACTTATATATTAAGACTCAAAATTCAAATATCACAAAAAAAAAGTAAACAACTAAAGACTCAAATCTTATTAGTAGGGGAAATTTCAAGTTTTACTTTCATAACACAACCAATATAGAAGAAAGAAATACATAAAGCAGCTCAAAGGGATATGAAAGTACAAGTTACATGAGTAACAACCATGAAAAAAAACAAAAAAAATAGTTGTATTAGCACCTCAACTCAAAAAAAGATTATAAGTCAGAGACGACAAACCTTTAAATGCTATTTATCTAGTGGTTTATATAACTTGTCTATATTTATAGGTCAGACAACTTATAAAATGTATAATTGTTGGCATGGGAATGAAATTGGATTGTTGTTGACGTTTTTTATTCTCATGGACAAGTATTGAAGCACTTGCATGGGTGATAAAGCTTGTTTGGATAGGACCTGGAGACTTTTGTAAAGGCGGGCAAGGAATTTAGAGTTTGTTACAACGAATTTGAAGTCAGCGAGGCCCTCTGTAGTGAATTCAAAGGTAATTCGAAACCATCATTGCCGAAAGTAAGCTAATAGGAAACATAGGAATATTCCATTCTCAGTAGGTAAACTTCAAATGAATGTAAGATAGATCTCAAAAAAATGACTCATTATCCTCTTCTTTTTGTTATGGCCTATACTAAAAGTGACTACTTTCAACAATGTTTTGGCATCTCTATTTTCAGATTTATGTTTTTTTCTTTGAGTCAAAAAATAAATTAATATAGTAATGCACAATATTATATATGGATGAGCGTAAAAGGTTGAATATGGATCAATATCATGCTTATGATGAGAGAGTAGCTGATGAGAGGGACATTGAAAAATATCCATGTCCATGTAAAAATTGTCTTGGTGGAAAGGTGAAAAAAAGAAATATGATTTATCGACATATGGTAAGATATGGGCATAGTGGTATAAGCCCTTGGGCTTACAATTATTATGAAGATATGATAGAATGTCAGACTATGAGAGATGAAGAGGCAACAAACATAGATGAAGTGGCACAAAACATAGATGAAGAGGTAGAAATTTTTGACGAAGGGTTTGAAGTTGATAGAATGTTAAATGGGGGTCTAAATGATGATTGGGCCAAGTCAATGGATGATGCTTTAAATCCTGTGTATGCTAATTTCAAGTTAATTCATTTGAAAACAATCCTTCAAATTCTTAACTTGCAAGTGGTGCATGGTTGGACAAATGAGAGTGTAGATCAGTTATTGGCATTATTAAGTTCATTGTTACCAACTGACTCCACATTGCCAACAAAATGAAGTCAATGTAAAAAGAAAATTAGTAAGCTTAGCTTGGGGTATGAAATAATCCACACATGTGTGAATGGTTGTGTATTATTTCACAAAAATCTTGCAAATGAGAGTGAATGTCTGAAATGTCATGAACTGAGGTATAGACAAGGGTTGAAATCAACTATGGTTCCTAGAAAGGTTCTTTGCCACTTCCCAATAATCCCACGATTACTCTGAATGTATAGGTGCATAGACATTGTTGAACTTATGCAGTGGTATGCCAAAAATAAGAGCACTAATGGAAAAAAATGACATGTGTCTAATTATAAGAGGGTAAAAGCACAAAACTATGTCACACTTTTGGCCAAAAAAGTAATTCTGAATGAATTACTTTCGGCCAACACATTCTTGGCTGAGAGGGTTTCGGCTGAAGCCATGGGGTAGTGACATGGCACCTACGTGTTGGTAATCTTTCAGCCGAGTGGCTTTCAACCAAAACCTTCTCGGCCGAAAAGGTGTCGGTCAAAAATGTCAAAATAAAATTAAAAAAAACAATAGTCCGACCATTTTGAATGCTTGGGCGAAAGGGTTCAGGACGAGAGCTCATCAACCGAGGTCAAGACCAATAGCACCCATATATACCCAGGTTCTTTCCACGGTAATTTGATGTATACTTTGATTCCAGTTTTGTGTGTTGTATTTCGTCTGAGATATTTTTGTGATGTATTTGGAATTAGGGTTTCATTGATTTGTTGAAAGAAATTCTACTCTTCCATTTTATTGGCTGAATGTTATGAAAAATTGTGTTGTTTGTGATATTGATGAAGGAAATACATAGATTTGGTTATGATTAATTCATAACATTATCATATTTCGTTGTTTAAACCATTTTTCTGGTGGATTAGAAATTTAGGCTTTTGTGAGAAAAATATGATAAAATCTCCTTAGCCTTCTCCTTCTTGAAAGAGCTCAGTTTGAAAGCATAGCCTGTTAGAAGGCTTACAAACAAACTTAATAATAATTTCTGCATATATGGAATACACTAAAATCTAAATGTTTAAAAACATTGACTATCAACTGAAAGTTGTAAGAAGAAACACTTTAAAAACCCCTAAAACAAGTTTTGAGGTGATCTTTTAAAGCTAACCTAAGGAACTAATATTGAATAGAAACTACCACTATACCTAGAAATCTATGCATATTGCCTCCAATATATTATTCTCATAGAAATATCCTCAGGCTCAACCCAATACTGCTCGCAATAATATGGAAATTCACAAATTTTGAAAACTTGTTCTTACACTTCGCATGAGATCCATACATAAGTGACGTTTTATGTTTCGGCGAAGGTCCATGGGAAAAATTTTAAGTAGGGATTCTTCATCAACTCCCCTAGTTGCCATCCATTTGTATTGATCATACCATCAAACAAACTCATGCAGCTCTAAAGGAAGTTGTCGATGTTCCATCCATTCTTCAATGTCAATTTGATTAACTCTCCATTCTTCTAACCTTACTGTCATAGATTGCAGGTAGGTCTGCCAATAACAAAAACTATTTAGTTATTGCATAAGTATTGAATTAAAGTTGGAAGTCATCTCAAAATAAAAATGTGTTTGTCTTTGCAATCACTTGTTACAGCTTAAGAAAATCCAAATATGGGTACCAAAAAATGTTAATGAGAAACTAAGCAGAAAGAGTTTTATCACTAAGAGATAAAAAGAAAGGGTTGAATCCTCTTTCAGAAGCTTACAAATGGAGAGGGAAGATGCCAGATTATCTATAATTCAAGTACAATTATAATTTTTGAAAATAATGGATCCTACAGAGAGACCCAAAACATCAACAACTTATATCTATGTAGGTCATTCCAGAAAACCCACACTCGGTTATACACTAAAAACAAATTACAATCAATCAAAAACAAATTATTTTTGCATTTAGTTACAATAAAGAGGAAGCCTATTTGTAGGAGACTTACAATTCTCTTAGGAAGGAAAAGAGTGAATAGAGTTTTAGGATACAACATGTATCATATTTGTGGCAAATGGGCTTATACATGAAATTCTAGAGAACATAAGTATCAACATTATCATGATAGTTGAGAAAGTTGATTAGCTCTCAAGGGAATATGCATTTACTTGTAACTAATGCGATGACCATAGGATTGACATCCAATTGGAAGTTTGATATCCTTAGAAAGGAAACCAAGGATCTTCAGCCTAAATTCATTTATATCCCATTTTAGCATTGCTACAGAGAAGTCAGTAGACCTGCTGACTATTTGGAAAGCAAATGTGTAATCTGGGATACATTTTCCATAAAACAAGCTTCAAATTAGATAAAAATGGTTTGGTTTGGAAGCCCCCTAAAGGATACTCTAACATTCTAAACAATAACAATGAGAAAGCATATGTGAACAAGGCTAAGGTTAAAAGAACCTAGGGGTATTTATTTAAACATCATTTATATCACATCAAATCTTTATTCACTCATTTAAGAAATTTCCATCAATTTGGGGAGTGGTAGTACAATGCATAGTATTTGATATCAACAATCATCATGTTTGAGGCATATTTTCTATGGGGATGGAATAGTGTCCACAATCTTCTCATCACCTCTATTTTATTTGTTGTTCTCCTACTTTGTTCCACACCTTGATTGTTTATCTTAGCATTTAGTTGGAATTTATTTCCCTGTATGTACTTGCAGAAGTATTCTAGTGGGTTATAGAAGATTGTCGTAGGATGCAGTGAGAATAAAGACTTGTGAGGCACAACGTAAGTTGGTGCAATCTCTAATAGAAGATTGAAAAATATCCTCTACATTGAGGATGGATGTACTTTGGGCATGGTTTAGGTGTTCCTTGCTTATGAAATCATGGGTAGGGGGCCTTATCAAGCTACCCATCCTCATAGCCATAACCATTCATAACAGACAAAAACACAAATTAAATAGGAAACAAATACAAATCATTTTATTCTTGCTTCAGAATTAAAGTTACTTTTTAGACAACTTAAATTAAATTATTAAATTATTTCCTTAGCTAAAAAAGGGGACATGATAGTTTGCTTGGAAAATTAATATTTAGACATACATGTGTACACAATATATGTAAATGCATGTGTATGTACATACATACATTTTTCCTAAATTTACATTTCTATAAATTCTAAATTGAAAACACCAAATTTTTAGTTCACCATGTGTACATGTACATGCATACATATATGTATGCACGTTTGTACATATATATGTGTATGTGTGTACATGTATACATTATGTACATAATGCACATACATGTATGTGTACATGTATGTATGTATGTATTATATATGTATGTGTATGTGTGTATGCATGTATATATATATATATACACATGTATGTGTGTATGTATGTTCATGCATATATGTGTATGTGTGTATGTATGTATGTATTATATATGTATGTGCATTGTGTATATATATATGTATGTATATGTGTGTATGTATGTACATGCATATATGTGTATGTGTGTATGCACATATATGTACATGTACATTTGTATGAATACATGTGTATGTATGTATGTACTTGAGTATGTATGTACATAAATATATGTATGTATATGTATGCACGTGCATGTGCATATATATATTTATGCATACATATTTATGTATATACACATATATACATATATATATATGCATGTCATGTACATGTGTGTACATGTATGTATATATACATACATGCATATACATACATGTATGCACATGTGTACATACACACATACACAAATATGCATACATATGTACATATATACATACATTACATATGTACATACACACATACACATATATATATGTATATACATGTACACATGCACTCCCGCATACATACATACACATAAATGTATATATGTACATACACAAATGTATTGAAAGTCTCTTTGGAGTTGTCAAATTTCTTATGTTATCTAAGTTGTTACAAAAGGTGAACTATTGAGTTAAGTTCACTGAAGAAGAAAATAAATTATATGATGAAATAAACCATTCCATGCTTACAAGGCCAAGGTTTCTAATCAAACATATCATTCCCGAGGCCTAAATTCATCTTTCATGAAAGAAAAAGATGATATCAAAGGAGATATTGTGCCTACAAAATATACAATGTTTATATTTTATTCCTAGGGAATTTATTTCAAAGAATTTTAGTTATTACTTTAATATGTTTTAAGTTATCAAAAAATTAAGGAAATGTTAACCTTTTTATTTAGTGTTTGATTTAAAAAATAATTGATTACAAAGAAAGGCTATATATGTGACCAATTGTAATGAAGAGAATTTTTTTATTTTGATCGAATTCTAGTATAGAGTGGTTGAAAGGATAAATATATTTTTTCCATATTTATTCTTGGTTGAAACTTGAAAATTTTACATTTAATTTAAATATATATACATTTTTTTAGTTTTGAAAAAATTTCAATTTAAATTTGTTTAGTTCATCATGTAATTTTGTTTTAATGATATGCAAATCTCTATCTGTTTATTTATATCATGGCCGATGAGGGATCTCATCATTCCCCTCATTTGAAGTGAGAAGCTCAAACTAGATCAAATATATTTCAGGATAGTATTGCTAGATTAGACAATGCTCTAAAATGTTTAGAGAAAACAATTCACAACTCCCCCAATTTAGCTAATCGAGATAGATTAGTCACTATTAGACAGGAGATTATTAAGATGGTCGAGACAATTTGATCATACAATCCTTATGATGAAATCAGCATTGAGCAGTTTTATTTTTCTCTTGCCAGGAGTGTTACTGGCACAGTGAAACATAGAGAAGTTGCCAAATTAGTTTCGGGTGAAAATGTGATATCCATGTTCCCATTTTATAGAGGAAAAAATAAAATTAGAGGATAAATGGTTACAAGGTGTGAGGATCCTCTTGTTGTTCCATTCATATACCCTAGATGGTTGGCAGTTCATCATAGATGGCCTCACAATGACTAGTTGCCACTGTATTTTGTCAAACAGTTATATGAAAAATTTAATTTACATATAGAGGTGGACTACACATCTTATCCTGAGCATGTTGGCCAGGGTAAAAGGCCATTTCTCTAACAAACCATAGTTTAGACCTTCAAATTTGCCACTGCTTGTGGACAAGAGGGCATTAGTTGGCCCAAACCTTTTCGTTTTATCAAAACATTTGGAATTGGCAGTAGTAGGGGAGGCAGCAACAGGCTCCACTCAGAGTCAAATTTTTGATAACATTACCTCTATTATGACGCATATTGATCAGATTTCATCCGATCGAGTTGGTAGATACTTATTATGCTCGCGGATCAACCTTCCTCCCACTGAGGCTACATCTACATTGTATGATCCATTCATTAATGTTGATCTACCTACTCTTACAGATGTCGAGTATATGACCAACATGACTCTGCGTAATATGTCTAGACTCTCAATTTTGGATTTACTAGCAGCATATCAGGTTATCAGTGAGGACCATGGGATCACTCTTGACAGGGTACCAGACTATATTAGACAGCGATATCCTCATACACATACGAGCCACAGGGTGGAAAATGTAGCTTAGGATATTCCACATCAGCCTACTAGATCCCATGTGCATCATGTTTCTATTGATCCTTTAGCTTGTCTAGGTAGTTGTCAGGATGCTACATGTCACGTTGAGGCTACTGCGACACCTAATCTTGTCCATGTGACATATAGTCAGCTTCTTTTTGCCAATGATACTATACATGCTACAGAGCCCCCCTGTGATGTCTTTCCATTCTCGTGATCTTAGTAACATTGGTAGAGCCATCGAGTAGGCACGATAGGTACTTTCAATTTATAATTTTAATACATATATAAAATTATGTTCTAAAAAATTATGTAATGCATTTTAAAAACTTCTAGTTGTTTAAATCCATATTGAAATTGTGTACTTGAAAATTTTAAGTAGTATAGTGATTTGTCAAACTTTGGAAATTTGGAGCATGATGGTGATCCCACGTAGTATGTAGATGAGGTAGATTTAAATTTAATAATAAAAATAATAATTACTTGATGTTTAAGTTTGAACACATTGAACTCAAATACATTGTAATTTTAG
Source organism: Sequoia sempervirens (assembly GCA_007258455.2). Taxonomy (NCBI): domain Eukaryota; kingdom Viridiplantae; phylum Streptophyta; class Pinopsida; order Cupressales; family Cupressaceae; genus Sequoia; species Sequoia sempervirens. The sequence continues at coordinate 141,630,138 of VDFB02000013.1, forward strand.
ATAATTTTACATATATGTACTTGAACACATGCAAGGGTTGGGACGAGGCTCAGGACATAGATTGAGAGTTCTTGGATCAGGACATGTATCCACACATCTTGGATCAGTAGAGCGATTGGTCCATGGATCAAGGGAGATATCGGGTTGTGGATCGAGGGAGAGATCAAGCCATGGATCAAGGGAGAGGTTGAGGGAGAGATCGGGAGATAGATTGGGCTAGAGATCTGATGATTCTATTCATACCAGACATCCCTATCTTTGAGATTTATTTTATAGTATTACATGTTTGAGATCAAATTATTACATGTTGGAGACACTTTTTATGATTTATGTATTGAACATTTGCACATGTGTTGTACTTATGTTTTATGGTTTGAATCTAGGTTTGTTATATACGTGCATTATTATGGTTTGATGTTCACTTACATTACATCTATAAATACATCGTGCATTATTAGTTTATGGTTTTATTTATTTAGCAAGGAACAAGTACCTTTATTTTAATTCAAATTATGGTTTGTTCAAATGCATTTGTTGTACATATCTATTTACATCATGAAATCAAAATGTTGTCCACTATCTAATGGACGCTATTTGTAAATTTAAAAAGATGGACATGTACACAATTAATTTAAATAAATAGTTCAAATGAATTTTTCTTTAATATATAGGTCAAGAAATGGAAAAATTTGAATGCAAATATGCTTGAGATTAATGCTATATTTTAAAGTAGAACATAAAAATGTAATTGGAAATAGATGATAGTTCTTGAATTCTTTAAAGCTCTAAATATTCATTTTTACAGTCACTCTAGGTTAAATACATTTAAATTGTGCATATATCATGCTATACATGAACTTAAGAATTCCATATAATCTAATACACATGTTCATTTGAATGTGCATGCAAATAATTCTTGAACTAGATGATGAGCTATACTTGTGTCCAGTTGAATGTAAATGAAATCAAATTTCTAGTCTTGAAAGTTTAAGAATTCCATGTGGAACATTTATATATAAGCAATTGGAAATTGATATATTTAAATCTTGAAAGTTATGCACATTTAATATAAGTATCTAGATCAAGTCCTAGATGACAATTCTATATAAATTAAAAATTGATCAATCCATATTTAATTGTACTGGAAAGATGGACCATTACATACATGGTCTCAAGCTATACATGGTAAACAAAGTTAAATTGATGCCAAAATGTAGCTATATCAAGCACCACAAACACCATCACTATGATTCAATACAATGTTCATAAATTCCAATGCACCTTGAGGCACGACAAGAAAGACCAAACCAAGAGAACCTGGATACAATCTAACACTAACAAAATGGATTTGATAACTATACTTAAAAGATAGGAGATAATGTTCTTAAGAAAATTTGGATTAAAGATGAAATCAAATTATAAGGTCAAGTGATCTTTTTTATTAGGAGATTGGATTTGAAATGGATGATAGTCTAGATTAAGGATAAGGTCCCTAGATGTTGAAAGCTTTGGGTGATGACAAAAGGACAATATAAGATATGGACTAGATTGAGACCAAGTAACCAATTTTTGATGTTCAAGTGATGATTTTTTATTAAGGATGGAGAATGGATGTATGGTTGAGATGGATCTGGATAATTTTTAAATGATTCTAGGATTATTATGGTTAAATGGGTTATTACTTGATAAAGTGAGCTTAAATTGATGATTAGGATGGGGGATGCTTACCTGATGAAAATAATAAAATTAGGATGTGATGATTAGGACACATAAAAATCCAAATGATCATTTAAAATTATTGAATGTTGTGCATTAGTAATGTATAAAAAATAAAGAAAACTAGAGACAACATTTATGTCTAGATTCTTCACCACTCAAACACCAAATCAACTAGATAATATAAGTTTGTTGAGTTGAATGTTCAAATTAAATGAAAGATTCATGTGAACTTAATAATTCCATGGAACATTTAAATTTAAATGCAAAATTAGAACATAAAATAGGTTTTGTACAAATTGTTGCACGTATATATATATATATATATATATATATATATATATATATATATATATATATATATATATATATATATATATATATATATATATATATATATATATATATATATATATTCAATCTAGCTCATGTATATAAGTGAAGTTGAACAAATATTTAAATTCAAAGATTTGAAAGTGAAATTTTAACAATTCCATGTCAAACATAAAAATACAATCAAGGAATCTAGAGATGATATAAAGGAATTTCTAAGGAAAAATACATGAACTTTTTAATTTCTAAGTCAAGTTAGGTTTCAAGTAAATTGTGTGCATGTACATATATATGTATGATCTAAGATAATTCAAAAAATGAATTTGAAGATTCTTGAGTGAACTTAAAAGAATAAACCATGTCCAACATGTAAAAACGCAATTGGAAATTTAGATGATTTAAAGGAATTTAGGAAAAATGTGAATGAAAACATTTTTAGAGTCACTAGGTTTTGTATCAAGCATATATATGATCTAACATACATGTCACATTCTAAAGAAAAACCCATTCTAAATCATGTCACATGTCCAATCAATACGAATATATATTATAGATCCAGTCATAAATGTGTACATATATCCAAAAAACAACTTAAAGCTCCTAGTACATAAAATCTGGATCCTCTCTATCTTTAATTATCTCTAAAATCTTTTCATGATCTTCAATAGGAAACCTCCACTTTTGTTTGGCACATCCTCTTTTAGGTAAAGTTTATAAATTTATTTTTGTTGCCAAAACTAAGTGACTATAATGTAGAACCTTTTGTCTTGGCAGGCCTATAATAAACAAATATAGTACCATTTTTATATATCTTTATTTGTTGATAATATGTACCTTCAATAATGACTGATCCAATGGGATACTCTTGTCCATCACCATCTGTCATCGATTCAACCAATTTTCTTTTTGGTTGCGTACATCTTAGTAGATAGTAATCTAAACCTTTTGCATTTTTAGGATCTCTAACTACAACGAAAATATCTCCTGTACACACAACACATATATACATAAAGTAAATTATACATGTAAGTTGTAAAAATTTATATTTTATATTTGAAACTTACTTAAACATAGAATATATGTATATGTATATGTATATATATATATATATATATATAAATATTGATTTTAACTAAATTAATCAATTTCCATACCTGTAACAACTAAATCAGACACACGTTCATAATCAGCTGAATATAGTGGATCGTAGACATCGACATTGTCATCTTTAGCAAAAGGAGGCATTGATATTAATTGTTTCATTTCCCATTGTGAAACATACCCATCTCTAATATTCTCACATTGATCAATATTTGCATTGTCCTCAATGCAATCAACACAAAAACATGATTTTTCTCTCACATTAATTGCATAAGGCCTACTACTCCTTGTTATCATGATTTGATGTAGATTTCTAATACCATGAATTGCTTGACAATTATAAGGATTTGATCGATCAATATCTATTTAAATTCAATTTGAAATCATGTATATACTTGAACTTTGAAATTCAAAATTTTAACAAATTTTGACTAGAAATGTACCTGTAACTTCCCAAAAATATTGTGTGTTGTATGTTGAGTCGCAAGCAAAACAATGACTTTTTCACCATTCAACAATTTCATTTGCATTCCATATGGCATTACCTACAAGTTACACACAAGTTGGCACAATTTTTCACCTATTACCTTCAAGGAACTTAAAATAATTTAATTTAGTTTTTAAATATATATATCTAATCTTTTAAAAAATATCAAGCTAAATTGGACATATATATATATATATATATATGGTGAAAACTTTACATACCAACAAGTTCATGTTGACGAAGTGCAAGCTTCACACATGCTCCTCCTCCATCGTGCTCTCCTTTTCCATGTCCACTCTCATAAAAATTTCACAAAAAATTTGGTGTTGCATCTAGCATGTTGACTGCTTAACCAAACAAAAGATTTTGTAGACTTCAATTGTCCTATGAAGTTACAAATAATTAAACACTTGAAAACCAAATTAGTTCAAAAAAGTAATTATATATATAGATTTAATAAATCAAACAATTTAAGTCTCAAAGTTAAAAGTAAATATAAATTAAAAATAATAATTTAAAAAACAATGTACTTACTAGCACATCCATCAGACCATATCCAATGTTGTTCTTGATTTATGCCACGTCTTCTTAGGTCTTCAAAAAACATTTTGAAACAATGAGCTACATAGCTTCTATCACGATTCGTATCATCACTGATATAAAAGTGAACCTCTTTGATGATAATTCTATCATCTTTGCTACTTTGTATTCCATCGACTGCTAACTATGCATGCGTGTAGCAAACTTGCACGAAGATTGCAACTTGCTCTGAATGATAATATTGACTTTGGATCTCAGTTTGAGGACTAAATGTATAGTTCTCAGAGAAATCTACAATAGAGAGAATACAACTTGGTGGAAAACAATTCTTTGAATCACAAAATTTCTTAGCTTGCCATCTTGCACCATGACAATGTTGGATATGTGGATATATGAAATTGCAAAATTTACTCATGAATTCATTGTAAGGAAATCCACTCTCTTTGAGAACATTTTTTTTGGCCTCAACTCCTGACTTCGTTAAGTATGTATCATATTCAAATCTCTTCCAAGTAACTTGAATTTCATTATTGTCAACATGTAAAAGATTCTTCATATCTCCACAATCATTACATATATTTTTTATAACCTAAACATTGAATTCATCCAAATTTTCTGATTTTTCACATAGAAGAGACTTCACAAATTGTGTTGTCATTCCAGGGATGGCTAAATTTTGATCAATTGTTGCCATAACTTTTCTATATGATTGTAGGTGTAGATCAAATTCAACATGATTTCGACAACAAGTTTCACGTATTTTATTTATATGTAGAAATGATGGTCCTAGTGTTTCAAACATCCTTTGACAAATCTTCACATTTGAAAATTCTTGTTTAAATGATTCAAAAATTTCACTTTGTGTTGTATCTATAAAATTTTTTGGATGAATTTTTTTTTATACCATCATCACCTATTATTTGTATAATATCCTTCTATTGGAAGAAACACAAGAGTGGGTGGTCCAATATTCAACTACCTGTTTCTTTACATCTTCTGAAATTCTATCTTTTTTAGGAACCCTAAAAATATTTACGCAATTTTTCTCAATTTTTCCATCTATTTCATTTCTCTTTTCATTATACCTTTGAATAGTTCTCCTAGAAACATTTAGTAATTTAGAAATTTCTTGAACTTGTCTTCTATCTGATAATTTCTTACTAGAAATTACAGTCATCAACGCTCTATGTGCAACACTTAAATCACTAGATTGACTCTTCTTTTCAATACATTCCAATGCTTCTTTCAAGTTTTCAACATTTTTTTGTTTTAAATATGATGAACTTTTCCTATTATCAACCCCTAACAACTCCAAAATAGGGGTCATTTCTTTTCATCTAAATAATTTTGCAAGTAATTGTGCTCTTCCAATTAGAGATTTCCCTTCAAAAAATTCATCCTATATTTTTTGAGAGTGTAATTTTAATGTGCTTTTAGATAACACATCTTTAGATGAAATATTATTGAAAAGAGAATCTTCATCCATCTCCATCATATTTTCCATGCCATAGTCCAAAAAAATTATATTAGTACTAGGTTCAGTTTGTTCATGTACTTGTACGTCACCTTGATCATCAATATTTTCCATGGGTTTTTGTTCACTAGATGTTCCTTCATCCGCTTTTCTCTTTCTTTGTCTTACTCATGTTCGATCATAGTTCCTTGACCTAGTCCTTGGATTTTCCATCACAAATTGCACTCAAATTTGAATTCATGCCTACATACAAATTTGTACACTCATGAGCTTTCCATGAAACATGTACAGGTAATATAGCATAAATATTTTAAAAAGCTTGTAACTAGAGTAAAATAGTCGAATATTTTGAAATATCTGTTATTTTTGAATTTTCTTAAGTTGAGAAATTAGAAATAATTTTTTTTTTTAATTTCAGTCATTTTCGGCCGAGTTCTTATCGGTCAGTGGGTTTCCAGCCGATTACTTTTTGGTCAAGCTAGTACCGGCCAAGAAGGTTTTGGCTGAAACCTTGTCAGCCGAAACCCTCTCAGCCGAGAATGTCTAGTTGGCATCCTACATGGTAGCCAACTCATCATTTCTCAGAATCTTTTGAAGCATTCATCTTTGACCGAGTATTTCTCTAGTCAAATTGATCTTTCTGCAAAAAATAAAAATACCCTTTTGGAGAGCTCAAAGTGTAGAATCCAAATATATATTTTTAATAATATTTTGATTAGTTTTAATATATATTATTTTTAAAATAATGCAAGTAGGTTTTAAAAATAAAAAAGAGGCTGATTAGATATTAAAAAACAGATAGTAAAACTTATTAAAATGTTTTAAATCTTATATGGGGCACAAGAGGAGAGTGTCTACTTCAAAAGGGTATGTTTTGGTTTTTGAAAATGATTAAAAAAATTTAAATTAGTTTACGGTCCGTGAAAACTATCAAATTCTGACATGTTTGACTTTAAAATGTTATTACGAGAAAAATATACATCAAAATGTGATTTTTTTTTTCCATGCACAAGATATTGAAGTTACCTATTTGGAAAAAAAGAATAGGGAGAAATGAAGTTTTTTTCAATTTGTTTCTTGATGGCCCGTGAATTCACTCTTTTATGAAATTTTCAACATTCCAAAATTTGTCCTTAAATTGATAAAAACATAATGAAAACATTTTTTTTAATTTTTTTAAAAATTATAGGAATAAACTACACCAAAAGTTCTACATTTCATTAGTTTACACCATTTTTAAATTCAAAACATAAAGACCACTTTTATGTGGTCGAAGTTCATAATTTTTTTGGTTGTTGGCCGATTCCTTTATATAAAGTGTGACACAAGTTTGTGCTTTTACCCAAGACGTGGATGAAATTTGATAACAGATGGCCCGATTTTTCTCAAGATCCTCGTAATATAAGGTTGGGTTTGGCTCTAGATGGGGTGAACCCATTCTCAGATCAAAGTACTAAATGGTCAACTTGGCCAGTGTTTCTAATAAATTATAACTTTCCTCCATGATTAGCAACTAAACCATTTTTCTTAATGTTATCATTGATTATACCAGGAAAGAAAAGTGTGACTTTAGATACAATAGATGCTTATCTAGAGCCATTATATGATGAGCTAATGGAATTTTGGAAAGGAATTAAAGCAATTCAATCTCTAAGGGATGGTCATTCAATCAAATTCACTTTAAAAGAGCTTCCTTATTGTTTACGATTCATGATCTTCCTTCATATGCCACATTGTCTAGTCTCTCTGTTCATGGATACCATGCATGTCCTGCTTGCAACTTTAAGGATTTCGTGAGACACTCAAGAAGTTTGCATAAGTCTATTTATTGTGGAAATTGTGCTTACCTTAAAATGGATCATCCATATCGTCGACAAAAAACATGTTTCAATGGTCAAGAAGAGAATCATGAAGCGCCAATGCTAATAACAGGTGATTACATTGTTGAGAATAGACAAAAAATAATGTCATTTAATGAAAATGACGGGATTGCTGGCAATAGATATGACCCATGTAATGAAATCAGTGTAAAATAGTTGTGCATATTGTATAAGTTGCCATGCTTTAAGGATATAGTCATTAGGAATACTATTGACTTTATGCATACTAAGAAAAATATAGCTTATGCTATTATAGAAACTCTTTTAGGTGCTCTTGATACTATTTCATCACATGAAGACTTTTGTGAAATAAAGATTCGTTGAAATCTTTGGGCTGAAAAATATGATAATGGAAAATATAGAAAACCTAGTGCTCCTTATGTCTGGACAAAGGAACAACATGCACAATTCTTACAGTTGATGTCTCAGACTCACTTTCCCATTGGATATATAAGTAGCAGCATCAGAAGCCAAACTAACATTAATAGCTTAAGAGGCCTCAATACCCATGACTATCATGTCATAATCGAGAATTTTTACCTATTGTGGTAAATATATCAAGTTTGGAAAAGGGGCCAAGATTGGAAAGTATAAGGTTGGGCCTAATATTAAAGAGATTGAGTTTACATGTATTAGATCCTTCAAACTTTGATAGTTTGAGGGAGGAGGTTGTTGAAGTCATTTGTCTATTAGAACGAGAATTTCCACCAGCAATATTTAACAATTCTATGCATCTTTTAATACATATAGAATATGAACTAGAGAATTGTGGGCCAGTAAGAATGAGATGGATGTATCCTATAGAATGATATATGAAGGTTTTGAAAAAAATTGTCCATACTAGGGAAAAACCAGAAGGCAGCATGTCAGAGGGATATTCAATGCAAGAGGCCATGGGATTTTGCACATAATATATGAAGGATTTTAAAAATGTCAATCGATGTGTATGGGATGATGACGAAGATGAGAGAGTTGCAGGTGAAGTATTAGAAGGCAATGTATGTCACTTCAATCTATCATATCAAGAAAGAAGTGCAATACATGCCTTTATTCTTCAAAACACATCCTTATTCGATAAGTGGCATGGGTAAAAAAAATTACACAATAATTTATTTACTCAATTGCATTTACACATTTATATTATTAATCTTACTATTTATACATCATTATTCTATGTACAAAATATGAAGAAGAGAATCAAACTTGGATGCAACATCAACCTCAAAGGCGTAGACGTCATCATTTGATTGGACTTGATTCTTTTCCAAAATTTGAAGAATGGATTACTAATGTAATCAGTGATGCAAAATAAGTTCAAGATATAACAATAGAGGAAAGTGAGATTTCATGACCTCCACATTTATGGGCTATGCGTTTTAGTGGAATGTGGACCTATGGTAGTCATTTAAGAGTGGAAGAAAAAGACAAAGGAAAGACAAATTGTGATTGTGTTGTTAGTGCTGAATTTCTTCATGAAATTGAGAAGAAATTT
>VDFB02000013.1:141639260-141774618 GCA_007258455.2 Sequoia sempervirens
AAAAATAAATATCTTCTCTAGTTATAATAATTAATAAAAAAATCATCCAAATAATCCAAATTTAAGTAATATTTTTATATTTTTTAATATTTAAATATCTCTAGCAACAAACTCCCTTGATAGTCACCACACAAAATTAATGATCACCCATAGGCATCTTAATGATGGAGATGAAGGGTGCAAAAACCATAAATGGTGGGACAATTGAGGTGAAGGCTTTGGAGATTTTTTAGATGGTGGCGAGGGCAATGATGAGTCAAAAGATGGAGAAGGTGTTGGTGAGCAAGAGTTGGTTTCCTACCTATAGGTTGGTGCCCTTTTTAATCCCCTTACCCCTGTGGTCCATGAACTAGGCAGTTTACTACAAGGAAAAACATATTGATAATTTATAGTGATGTACCTATATATAAGTGATTATTGGTTGGTTGGCTTATGAGATGGATTTTAAAATTGAGGGCTTGCCTAAGCTAGGTACATCATAGAGGAATTTATTTTATATGGAAATTTTAAAATGCATTTTTTCCTTGGTTTAGGTTTTTATATAGTATGAAAAGAGACATCATGTGTGTATGGATGTACACAAGTTTGGATGGTTTGGACAACCCTACCAAATCCATACATGCTACTTATATCAATATACGTGGTTTGTATATGATATGGAAATTTACCATGGCCATTAATATAACATTAGCTCTCATCAAGTGAAGAAAAACCATCACATGTTTAAAATATAATTATGGCATCCCATATCCCCTATTTCTAGCCTTATCAAACACATGTAAAGTGGGGATATAAAAGAATATATGATTTTTTTTATAATATAAAATTCCCTATTTTATAGTTTCTTCCATGCATTTGTGTGAGCAACAACAAGAAAGAAACATTTACTCAATTGTTTCATGTTGGTTCTTGTACTAAGGATATATTTAATATGCATAAAAGATGATGTATTATTGGCTACAAGTATTAAATAATATATTATCTAATACAAGATAGTTAAAAATGATATTTTGTGGCCTTGCCTTATTCATGTAGGAAACATATTTTATTATATGCTAGCATATGACATGTGTATAACTAGAATGATTCCTTTTCCTTTTTCCCTCCTGCACAATGTCTTTGATTTGGTGCATTATCATTATATTATCCTTTTCTTCAAAATAACACATGTTTATAAGAATGGAAAGTCATGTTGGGTAGATTTATTACACTTGAAGGCAAGGAAACTAATACATGTATAGGCTTGGAATTTTTTTAGAATTATTGTTTGTTTATTTTGAAAGATATTATCCCATATCTATCTACTCTCAATTTTATTTTTAATAGATATAATCCCTTATGTAAATGAATGTCTAGTGTAGAGTGTTGAGAAGATAGGGATTTTTTTGATTTGACATGAAATTCCAAGTTTAGCTACACCCATATGCTAAGAGTGGGAGAGAGGTGAATGATATAAATACATGGTGATACGATGTAAAATATATTGGCCTATTATCTATTCCACATGTACAAGAGAATACTTAAATATTAATTGTAGATAACTAAACATTGTATTTTTATTTTTTGGAGACTTATTCATACTTGGAAAAGTTGTAGTAATGGATTTTCCTCCCCATATTCTAGGTGTCTCCCTAGTGGACTAAGGTATTTTAGGAAGTCATGAGAGTGCATCATAGCTCCTCATGTCATTTTTGGCGGATTCTTGTTTTGAGGACTTACTAGTGTCAAAACATTGTAAGTCATTGCAATATCTTACAATACACTCTTTTTAATACAAGTAGGGTATCTTTGAAATATTGTGGAATTTAAATTAAACCTACAATTTGTGATTATTCATAAATTTTTGCATTATATTGAAATGAGAAATACACAATATAGTTCTCATTTCAAGTTTACACAAATTACTGCATTGTTTCTTCCTTGATGCTATTCCTCAATCAAATAGGAACTAATTATGAATGGAAAATGACAAAAAAAATTAAAACACGTTTCTTTTAGTTGTGTTTGGTAGTTTAGAATTAGTTGATACATATTATTCACCAATATAATTCAACATTACATTTTTATATTCTAATTGAATTCAAGTTGAACCATCTTAAAAGGATCTTGCTGGTATAATTTTAAATTGCATATAAACATTGTTCAATTAAGATTACTCATCTTGAAAGGTATAAAATTATTTCACATCAATTGTTGCATGCACATACCTACTATTATCTACCTAATTAAGGTCAAATGGTTTTAATTTTGGTTGTTATGTGGTGTGGTTAGTCAATAGATGGATTGTAACTTATTATTTCCCCTTCTTTTTCTTATCTAAAATCATCATGAAAACACCCTCCTAGGCTTGGCAGTGCTCAAAGAGGAAAAAGCTTAACGACTCTTATCAATTGTCCCAATACAATTATTTCTTTGATGATGATCTTACCCTTTATGTCATGACTTATCTTTTATGTTGTCTTGACATTAAATGGCTTCTTTATAAGAATGAAGATGCAATCATTGAGAGCCAACATAATTCAAGATTGAAACTTTCAAAATACACTAGAAAATGTAACCATTCTATATAAATATACATGTAGCATTTTAAATGAGAATATTGATGAATAAGAATTAAAATTATGTTCAAAGAACACTTTTTTTAATTTCTATATATGTTTCACTTATGTATGAAAAATAGTCTATTTATTTAAGTAAATTCAATAGAATTAACAATATAAAATAGAATGATACTTTTAATATAGATTGTTTAATAAAATAAAACACAAACTCTTCAAATTATTAACATTAAAACTTTACTACAAATTAATAAATTTATCAATTATATATGTAATATTTTATTATATATAAGACATTTTTTTTAAATCACTTAAATATATACCAAATATAAATTATCTATACATTATTACTATTAACTACAAGCCTCTATGATTAAATCCAACCCTATTCTCCTCACCATCTCTTATAACAAACTAATTTCTTTAAGCATGATTCTATAGATAGGAAAATAATTCCCACCCAAAGAAAGGTCTCACTTGTCTACAATATTAACCAGTTTAATTCTTTTTGGTTAAACAATGTGCTCATACTTACACTTTTTAACTCTATTATGAACTGAGATATAGAGATAAATTTATTTTTTCAAATTTAGTTAATCTATGAACTTTATAAAAGTCATTTTGTACAAATTATATGTGATACACTTGATCTTCAAGATTATTGTGGATTGATCTATATAAGAGACTTATCAAAGCTTTAAGTTTCATATTTCTTCATTTTCATAGAGAAAAAAGAGACCTCAGCTGGTGCCATCAAACGCACTATACATTCTTAATAATAAATATCCAAATTTATTTCCCTCTCAATTACACTACATTATTTCACTACATTATTTTGCATACATTATCTCAACAAATTTTCAACACATAGCAGCAGATACTTCATTGTGCAGTGAGGAACAAAATAATGAAAGCCAATTTACTGACTAGCTCATGCAACACCTACCTACCAATTGCATTTGCTTGAAAGTTCCTAAAGCCTTAAAAAAAAAAGGCAAATTTGTGAATAATCTGCAATAAGGGCATTCCAAGATAATACATTTCAGCATTCTGTTAAATAGTTCACGTGCCTTGTCTATGCTTCCATATTTTGCATATCCTGCAATCATGGCAATCCATTTGACCACATTTCTTTGAGGCATTTTGTCAAACAGTTCACATGCCTTGGCTATGCTTCCACATTTTGCATACATGTCTACCAAGGTAGTTGCAAACACAACATCTGAAAAAATTCCTCCAATGGATTCCATACCCTGTTCCGAAGCTCCCATTTTCGCATAGGCAGGGAGGCTGCTGACAAAGGTTGCGGAGTCTGGCTTTACAACTGCAGTTGCATTTGCTTGAAATTTCCTGAAGCCTTTCAAAAATTTCATTTTGCGTATATCCTACTATCTGGCGTTCCATGAGACCACATTTATTTCAGGCATCTACCAAACTTTGATGCGCGGGAACAGTTTTGCGTTTGGTTTGAATCATAGGCGGGAACTGGGCGGTTGACTGCTGATTGCAGCTTGGTAAACAGAACTGCTAAGGTAAACAGAAACAGAGGCAGGTGAAGGCGACGGGAAAGGCAAAAGTAAAAACGGCACTTGGAATGGCCAGTTAAGAGGGGCCCCACGGCACGTCCACACTAAGCAGTCAAAGCTTAGTGTGTGACGTTTAAGCCAGGCCTGATTTGGATATCATGTACAAGGCCTCAAGGTTTGATATAAATAATAGACCCCAATCATTAAAGCCTACTCATGTGTTAGTAAAATCATTGCAAGGTTTTCAAACCTTACCAGATGACTTGAGTAGGAAGATTAGGGATTTGGTGAAGAATTTCAATGATTGGGGTAACACATTGTTACCTGATATAATTGATGAGCAGGGGAAAATCAGGTCACTCCAACAATGGTAGGATCAAGCAAGTGAGGTCATCAATGATCAAATTAATTTAATTTGTGATTACTTAGAATATGATTTGTTGGTGAGATGTATGGATAAAATCATTAGTACTATCTCATTTTTGGAATATTTTGAAAGGGATGCAAATTAGGTAGCCATAAAAAACACACCTTATAATGCCAAGGTGGATGAAGTAATTAATTTTGATTGGTTGAATGATGATGAGTACCAGAAATGGGTAACTAAATATTTGATTGAGGAAGAGTAAAAAGAGTGAACTACTAATAGGTGGCAAATCAGATGCTACAGTTGCAATGGTTCCAGTTTTGTGTTGATGGCATTCTCGGCATGGGTTTCTTGTCATTTTTTGTTATTGCATCAACGTTCCTCGATTGATATGATGAACAAGAATATTCTATAAGGAGGTGGTTGTTGTAACAATTTTTGGAATATCACCAGGTGCTCCAATTGGCTAGTGACATGTGTACTTTCTGGCCCAATGCTTGTTTGCTCCTTCATTCTCTATAAGAAGGATTTCAAGGCCAAAAGTACGGGTTAGCAAGTTAGATAATTTTTGGTTGAGTCTAGGTCAAGTTGTAGAGAAAATTGTAAAGTCCGATGGTTTTAGAGAAATGCAATTGAGTTTTTGAGTCATTCTATAACAAGTTTTGAGTTCATGGGGATTTAATGTTGTATGATAGTACTAGCATTTGAGTTGAAATGATAAATTCAAGCTCATGTCTCTCCATTGTACATGCATATCTAAAATTTGAATGAAATAACTAAGGGTTGTTTTATCCATCTCACTATTGTGGTGTGTATGATTCTATTTTAGCTTTAATTCAAGGAATTAATTAAAATGCTTGAATGGGATTATAGGCGGATATGTTCTGTATAAGGATTTGATAAGTAGTATGGGTTAGAATGCATTGTGATGAAATTGTAATGTAATATTGTCAGGGATCTTATATATCATGTATTAAATCTGTCATAAACCTCTAGATGATTATGAATTTGACTCCTGCAATAGATGTATGGCACTAATCTAACTCATACTTATTCGTGTAGTTTAGTATTTGTTTGTCTTTGCCTAGAGCTTGCTACAAATTGCAAATCAATGACTATCTTAAACAATGGATTATGTTTAGTTATCTCATGCTCCAGATAGTTGATATTGTCTATGAACAACCAATTCTAGTGGATATTATCTTATCGTGTTAAGCTATTAAGTGAGATTATATGCTATTGTTAATGTCATTTATAATAATGGTGCAGAGGTTGTAAACACATTAAGGGATAACCCTCCCAGGTCTTGCAGAGCCCGAAGTGTAGGAGGCTTTTTTAAAGTCCTCGTCAGTTGGTCCAGGTCCTTCGAGATGCCTTTGATTGGAATTGGCAATCCCATAGGTAGATTAGAAGACAAACCTAGTTACATTATAAAAATAGAACCAACACTTTCTCTGCCTTCTATTGGCAACAACCAGGTTATCTTCTCAACTTGCACATAGCCACAACACACAAAGACAACACCAAATCTCTTTTCCCAGAGCCTTCTAACTCTAATACCAAACTGATGTAGTTCAAAGGAAGAGAAAAAAATCACTAAAAATAAATCTCAACCATTATGTGTTTCAATCCCACAAGCTCTCCAAACTTCACAAAAAATATTCATAAAACAATGGCACAAAACTGAGTTTCTACATTTCTAGTAGCCAAGCAACTACAAACTATCAAATTTATCTTCTAAACCACACAAAAACTCCAAACTATGATGGAAATTTTGGACACACATTAAAGGGTTTTAAATCATATCTAAAAAGCAAAATAAGTTAGTTTGGAACACCAACCTTAAAACTGACTGAACCGGGCTCATGACAAGCCTAATTAGGCTTAATACAAACATGGCTTATTGGTTCTACAAGTTCCAATCACAAATTCACTCAACCAACACTTAAAAGACATGCAATTGAGTCTGCTCATGCTTAATAAAATTCCACAAGACCATTTTCAAAAGTATTTTGCTAAACCCTAGGTGCTAACTCCTCAAACTCTGTTTTACCAGTCATATTCAATAATTACAGTGCTTGGGCTTTGTGATAACCGCCCAAAACAACCTTTCCATTCTCTACCACCTTGGAGTCTTTTAAAAAACACCATAAAATTTCTTCATACCAATGTATAGCAGTTTCCAAAGGTTAGAAATTGAGAAATTGAATTTCAAAAGCTTACTGTTTACCCTAGAATCTAGGGTTTCACCCGCCTAGAGAAGTCTTCTTATAACTTTTACAATACTGAATGGTTTTTAATGAAATCAAATGCACATTAAAATATATTTATAGGGATTTCATAGATAAAGGAGGAGAGGTGGATTCTTGCACAATAAAGGGTCATACAATGGCCTGAAACCATGAAAATGTAGAAAATTAATAGAAAACCAAAATATTTTATTGAAATCTTTACTCGTACATCTTCCTCTACCATTCCTCAATATTTGTCATGAATCAAAAGGCCTTATATAAGCAATCCCAATTCCTCAGACCATTTAAAAATACTTGTTTCTTCACATTGCTTAATTTTGTAATTTGTTGCATTTTTACAATTTTGCTATGACAACAATTTGTCAAATTTTGCAACTTTACATTTTATGCCCAAATGAACCTAAAATAACAATCTAAGACCTATTACATGCTTATTGAGGCCTTTTAGACCTTATTAAAAAATTAGAATACCTATACAAAATCAAAATCCTAGGTTTTCCTTATGGAGGCATGATCTTGCTAGGGTGCACCTACACCACAATCTTCGTTCCAATCAAAATATGTATCCTTCTTCAGGAGATGTTTGAAAGGTAAAGTTAGATCAGCTAAGGAGGTGAGAAAATGATGGTTATCTTGAATTATTCCTTGTAGCATGCACAATTCAAAAGTATTTTGAGGAGGTGGGATATTGATTATAGCATCAATTTTCTTGGTGTCCACCTCAATGCCTCTATGAGATATGATGAAACCTAAGATTGTACCACTATCTACTCCAAAGAAACACTTTTTTAGATTGAGTCTCATGTTATATTTACGCATGCGTTCAAATATTTGTTAAAGAACATTCACATTATCTTGTCTTTTTAAGGATTTGGCAAGGATCTCATCAACAAAATCTTCAAAGATTTTATGTATATAATCATGGAATATCAATGCTAGTGCTCTTTGATAAGTGGTGCCTACATTCTTTAATCCAAAAGGAATCATGACCCAACAAAACGTTCCCCAAATGGTTCTGAATTTTATCTTGTATTGACCTTGTGGGTTTATGAAAATTTTATTATAACTAGAAAATCCATCTATGAATGAAAACAAAGCATGTCTAGCAAATGAATCCATGATCACGTCTATATTAGGAAGAGGAAAATTGTCTTTTAAGAAAGCTTTATTCAAGTCACAAAAGTTCACACATATCCTAATATGATTATCAGGTTTAGCAACTGTGACAATGTTTGAGATCCAAGGAGAATAATCAATAGGTCGAATGAAACCTGCATCAAGGATTTTCTCAAGTTATCCTTTAACATGCAAGGATATCTTAGGATTCATTTTGTGTATCTTTTTTCGAATAGGCTTAGAATTTTCAGCAAGAACAATGCTATTCTTGATTATTTTCGGGTCTATGCCAGGCATATCGAAATATTTCCAAGCAAAATTTTTAGGAAAATCATGAAGTAAAGTTGTAGTGTCTTCTTGTTCTTCATGGTCAAGGCACTTCCCAAACTTAATAACTTTTTCTTTATCATCAATATCCTTTGACACATCAATTGTATCTCCTAAGGGGAGTGCATTAGACTTAGGAATTTTATGATCATATGGTTCTTAATGAATATCACTATCTTTTTGCTTAGTACTTATCATGGCACAAGTAACTTTTCTCATGGAAGAAGAGGGTCTATCAAAAACTCCTAATAGTTGTTTAAAGGCTTCATCACTTTCAACATACTCCTAGGATGGTGGTGAATCCATGTCAAGAAATTCAGGATGCTTTAATGTAAGATTAATTCTTTGTTTACATGAGATGGTGTTGATGTTGAGCAATGGACGTTGAGTTGCTTTTGTTGTGTTAGAAAAAGAATATCCCAAACCAGTCTTTGTCTCTTGTGTATTAGGTTCAATAGGGACACAAATTCCTTGTTCATTATTTCCACATCCTTTACCATTATATACCAATTGATTTATAGGTTCATAACCCCTACCATAAATTCATTCCATTTACAATGGATTAGGTGGGTATTGATTATTTATCTCATCAAAATTTGTTGTGTAAGTAGTATTTTTTGCCAAAGTAGATGAGGTAGATGTTGGGAGGATTTATCCAAATTCTTAGTTGTCATAACCATTGATTGTTCTTGTTTTTCATCCTCTTGTCATGTGATTATGTATTCATCCATGAATGAAGGTGTGAATTCTAAGGTACCCCAATCATCACCTAATAATTTAGAAACAGAGTCCACATCTTGTTTATCAGTCTTGAGAGGTCCTATGTGAGATGTTGAAATTAAATTATTCAGAGGACTCATTGTTCCTTTTTCAAGTTGTAAGCAACTTTCAGGCTCGGGGTCTATTGCAACTTGATAAATTTTGTTGTTATAGACATATTTCATTACTCAATGGAGGCTTGATGGTACCACATGCATCTCATGAATCCATGGTCTTCCCAAAAGGATATTGTACGTAAGATCATAGGGCATGACATGAATAGGAGTTTGCAAGGTGACTATTTCGACTGTGATAGGTAAAGCAATTACACCGAGAGGTTTCTTTGTAGTATTGTCGAATCCCCTAATGGATAAAGAATCAGGCTTGATTTGTGATTTATCCACACGTAACCTATCGAGAAGTTTGACATTGCACACATTAAGGGTAGAACCATTATCAATAAGGGTTTTTTTGATGCCTATTGTATTATATTGAGAAATTACCATAAAGGCTTCATTTTACTTCCTTAATTCTAACGAAGGGAGCTCATGCTGATGAAAGGTAATGTCACATTCATTATATTCATTCCTTGAATAATAGTTACTACATCGGTTGTGTTTGTACCAGCAGGAATCACTATTTGTTGTAATGTTGTTTAGAGCAAAGAACAATAGCTTTAAGAATTTTGAAGAAGATCCCAAAGGGAGATTTTGGTGGGAGTGCTCTTAAATTGCTCAATAAGATCATACTCTTGTAATAGGGAAGCACTAGGCAATGTGGTATTGGGAAAAGGTAAAGAGGTAGGGGTTGGTTGTGGTGGTTGCGAATAATTTCTCGAGTGTAATGTGTGCAGAAAACAACATCATGTATAGGTGGGTAAAGGGTAAACTAAGGTTTAGGTGGGGTTTGAGGTTGATGTAAAGGTGGATAAAGAACAAGTTGAGGTTGAATGACATTGACATCTTGTGTTTTAGGTTGCTCACAACAAACCTTAGTGGATGTCTTTGGTGAGATGAAGTCCTCAAGGACTTCATCTAACATATCAAAGTCATCACTACTAAAAGGTTTGGGAAATGGATTGTCATTAATAGGTTTAGGTTTATCATCACAAGCCTTAGTGGATGAACTTAGTGAGAGGAAACCTTGTAAGGCTTCATCTAACCTATCCAATTCTTCACTACTAAGAGGTTTGGATGAGATCATTTTCCTAAAGTGTATCATTGTTTTGAGTGGTTCATTAGTTTGTTTGATGCTTTTGTTTGTGTTTTCTAATGAATTTGAACAAAATGAACTAGGAACTAATGCTGAAAATGAACATTGTAAAAATCTAATGCTATCCATAAATTCCATGAAAGGAAATGATGCTTATACAAATGAGTGAAATATAATAGAAAATAACTTAACTATAACAAAAAAGGAACTGTAACAAACATAAAAGTGTAAAACAAGAAATTGAATTCTAGAAATATTGATGCAAAAAGTGCAATGGGACTGAATCACCTAGGGTGGCAAATGAGTGCTAGGAGATATGATTAGGGCCAAAAGGAGATATGATTAGGGAAAAAATGTAGTGTTTACACTCAAAGAGGGATGTGATACAAATGTAATATGCCTAAATGAAGTAGACTAAATGCAAATAACTAAAAAATACTATTGATTATGTATGCAAAACTAAGAAATATGAAATATTTGAAAGCATAGTGTTGTTTGCAAGAAACCTAAAAGGATGAGAAAAAATGCAAATAGAACCAAATAGAAAGCTGTAACATAGAAAGTGTACACCTGTAAGCCTAATGAAGACTGGAAACACTCTGAAAAACTAGAAATGTTGACTTTTTGACTGACTGGGACTCATTTGCCACCCTGGGCAAATCAGTCCTAGGTTAGGGTTTCTACCTAGAATCTGGTTTCTGTCAAATGGGTACTACAATTTGTATTCAGCTCTAACAGGCACCTCTAGTGGGACTGACTCGCCATCCATCGAAAATTAGTCCTTTTTTATGTTTTCTACAAATTTAAGTTTCAAACCTGCACTTTGTCACCTGCACAACACTTCTTGATGGAAACCCGAATCTAAATCTCACAAAATTCCTACAAAACAACTTAAAATTTGTTGTTTAATGGGGGGTTTTCCTTGGTCAAACCCCTAATTTGGTAATTAAACCTTGAATGGATAAAAATCTACATGAAACCGTAGCCTTAAGTATGTCTAAGACTAGGAAAATATGAAGTAAGACAAAACCCTATTCTAATGTGCTAGAATAAGATAGGAAAATGTGATTTGAATGATGCAAGACTTCAATCCAAGAAACCCTAAGACATTTCAAGTGAATGTAAATGACGTACAAATGTTATGTAAGCCTTAAATATGAAGATAGAGAGAAAATGGAAGATGGAATCACCTTGAAATCAAGTTATAAGGTGTGATTTGATGGCTAGTTGCATCTCCTCAACCTAGATTTCTCCATGATTTTCCATAGGCATCCATGATCAACTCTTTGCAATATTAGATCTTGAATAAGAAGTGAGCTTGAAGACCTGCAAAAACCCTAGTTTACTGCCCTAAAGCTTCAACTTTGATGTAGAAATTCTATTGAATCTTCTTGTGAAAGATACTTTGCTCTTGACTCTTGATTTTGCTTTGTAAAAATGACTAGGAGATGTGAAAAATGACCTAAAATGTGTATTTATAGGCAACAATACCTAATCTTCCTGTTATTTAGACCTAAGAGGCTGACATCCACTGAAAATTGAATTAAATTGGTGAAATTTCCTCTCAAAATTAAATTTTGCCTCAAAAGGGACTCATTCGCCACCCTTGGCGAATGGGTCCCACCAGAGGGGACTCATTCACCCAAGGTGGCGAATGGGTCCCACTAGAGGTTTTTGGAGGTGGTTTTTTTGGGATATGACTGTTTTGAACATTATTTGCCAGGATTTATATGATTTTAGAGTGAAATGGGCCTCTAGATAAAAAAATAATGAACATTAGGGGCCTATAGATGTAGTTTTTAAGAGGCGATTGGTGCAAAGGTGTCTAAAATATGATTAAGTTAGGACACAGATTGTACTTTATGCAAAGGAGTACAATTTCCATGTCCACAAAGTCAAAGATTCGCCAAGATTTTATATCCTTTTTTGACGGGGGTTTCTTAAATTTATCACTAATCAAGTTCCTCCTCTCCCCATAAGATTGAAAGTGGAATTTCAAGCCCAAGTCCACCAAGTTCCTCTTCAAATGATAGTTCAAGTCCACCATCCAATCCAATCTCTTCAAGAAAGTTACATAGTTTAAATGAAATTTATCAAAGGAGTTCTAATATGAATCTAGTTGCCAATTTTGCTTTTTTGAGTAAAATTCAAGTTGAACCTTCTGTGTATGAAGAATTCATGAAGGAAATAGTATGGATTGATGCTATGAATGAAGAGATGCATGCAATTGATGAAAATAATACATGGGAATTAGTGCAACTTCCTAAAGACAAACAAGTGATTGGTGTCAAATGGATTTATAAGGTGAAATACCATGTTGATGGCTTTGTAAAAAGACACAAGGGAAGATTGGTTGCCAAAGGATTTGTACAGACACATGGAGTATATTATTTAGAGACTTTTTCTTCAAATGCAAGATTTGATACAATCAAGATTATATTAGCTATTGTTGCACAATATAAGTGGCTCATCTATCAGATAGATGTAAAATCAACTTTCCTGAATGGCTATATTGATGAGAAAATCTATGTTGAATAACCTATGGGCTATGAAATTCTAGGCAAAGAACATTTGGTTTACAAGTAAAAAAAATCTCTCTATGGGTTGAAGCAAGCTCTTGCGCCTGGTATGCAAGGATTAATAGTTATTTCTTGAAGAAATGATTCATTTGAAGTCCCTCCAATTCAACCCTTTATATCCAACATCTTGACAATGATACTCATTGTTTGCCTTTATGTTGATGATCTTATTTATATGGGTAATAGCACAACTCTCATGGAGAAATTTCAAGTAGAAATGAAATAAGAATTTAAAATATGTCAGATATGAGACTCATGCATTATTTTCTTTGTGTGGAGGTGCAAAAGCAATCTAAAGGTATATTTATTTCTCAAACCAAGTATGTAGCTATTTTATTGAAGTGGTTTAGAATGATGACATGCACTACAATTGCAACCCCTGTAGCCCTCGGTGAGAAATTAACCAAGGAAGATGCAAGTTCTGAAGTGGATGCTACTTTGTATAGAAGTTTGGTTGGGAGCCTCATGTACTTCACTACAACTAGATCTAATATTATAAATGTTGTGAGCATCATCTCTCAGTTCCTGCAAGATCCAAATGAGTTCCATTGGCGTGCTGCAAAAATAATCTTAAGGTATGTGAGTGGCACACAAAATTTTGGCATTTATTATTCTCCCACTGATAAATTTGAGCTAGCTAGTTACACGGATTCCCATTGGGCCAGTTTAGTGGATGATAGAAAATCAACATCTAGTTATGTTTTCTCATTTTGTTCTAGAGCTGTATCTTGGAGTAGCAAAAAACAGACAATCACAGCTCTCTCTTCCACAAAAGTAGAATATATTGTAGTAGCATCTGCCAGTTGTCAAGCCATATGGATTTGAAGGATTTTAGAGGATCTACAATTGGTTCAGTAATATCCAACCACTATTTATTTACTGTGATAACAATAGCACCACTGCCATGACCAAAAATTCTATATTTCACGCTAGATTGAAGCACAATGAGATCAGACATCCCTTTTTACGTGACTTGGTTCAAGATGAGACAATGGAATTACACTTTTTTCCTACATCTGAACAAGTTGCTGATATCTTTACCAATACTCTTTACAATACTCTTCCTGCAACCAGTTTTGTTGATTTGAGAAATCAGTTGGGTCTCATCCCCGATATTCATCCTGAGGGAGATTGAAGAAAGCATGATCATCGAAGAAAACATGATCAACGAATGCATGATCACAAACAGTTTTTTTCTTTAATTATTTTTTTTTTACATATTTCTTAGCTTTGTTTTTTTTAGCTTTATCTAACTTTAATTTTTCCTTATCTTAAATCTCTTTTATATAGAGATCATTGTAACAGATTTTATATACAGTTGAATACTGTTTTGAGCAGATCCGTTTTAGTTTTATTTTATTTGTCAGATATAAGAGCTTTAATCTCCCGTCTTTCACTACTAACATGTCATCTCATCTACCGACACCCATTGTGGTGGTTCTCGCAATCATAAAATAAGCACATATTTTGGAAGACATTTGACTGGATTTAAATTCCGTTTGGAATGGGTATAGAGACTCGAGTTCGACCACCATATATATAATATCATAGTTAATTGTTGAAGGTAAGATTACATTACCGTTTTTCTGCTCAAACGCGGAGCCACAGAAAATGCTCCACCATCAGCAGCAAAGAAAACCGTACAAGGTGAGTTCGAGTGAGGAAACATAGTTCCCATTCTTTTCTGGCTGAGAATAGAAACGCGCTAGCTTTTCCACTGCTTACAAAATGTAAACTACAAATAAGGGACTTCCATTTTAATCGCGAATCACTTTGACCTATCAGCCAGAATGTGTATCTAAGCTATATAATGAAAAAAGAAAGCTAATAGAAACTCCATTTTGTTACCATGGGATGGTAAAGCAAATGATAGGAGGATGATGGCATGCAGAACAATATACTATTGAAGATTGAAAGTGGAAGTAAAGCCATTCTAAAACAATGCGTATCATATACCCGCCCTTCCCAGAACCACTACTAACTATTAATGTCCAAGTTATCTCATGGTTTCCTTCACATTTTGCTGCATTTCAAATGTCAAGATGAGAAAGAGAAAGTGGGGGGCACTTTTCTATATCTGTTTCATCTGACTGCACAGTCACTACTTTATCACAAGGTGTAGACAAGACAGTTGAAGAGGCCTATTGCATAGGGAATCCCTGACATCTCTCCCGTTGTCTTCTTCTTCATCACTCTCCTGAAGTTACTCCTGCACATCAATTAACGTTATATGAAATTAGCAATATTAAACTAGAACAATTGCACTGCCGTTCCTTCAATAATAATGTTCCCCTAGGTGTACTTACATTGGTGCTGCACACATAAGCAAAGCAAATGCGCTTCCTGCATCCCACACAGACACCCACAACAGTTCGGCCAATATTCAGTACAACTATAGCATCTATAATAAATGTCAGTAAGCATTAACATTGAATTTAACATTAGATTAAGGCTAAATACAGAATAATGACCTAAAATGCCAGCCCCGCAACGTACAAACTTATTCATTATTGCCTCTCTTACAACAAGAATAGAGTAAAACAATGAATTCCTAGTAAACAAGGATGCGATGGGTGTGATGATGAGTGGTGCATATTTATAACCGTGTGTTAGAAGCTCCGTCTACTTGAGCTTGCACCTTCAAAGATTCATGCCCACATGGAATCGGGCTTTAATAATTAATAACTAAATGAACAAACAGATTCCCCCCTGATTATAGTATATAGTTTATTTGGTTGTTTTCCATTTTGATTATGATATCACTGCATTTACAAAATTTTAATGTCATTAGAGTAAATCTGAACCATCAACTTTCTTGGAATCGACAACTGTCTCGTTAAATATTAAAAATATGTCAAATTGCTTTTGCTCCTTGTTGACTGCGTATATATTAAAGTGTCAAACTTCTTTAGACACAGGCTTTTCCTCCATACATTTGGGTTTTGAGTTAGTTGAATTTTATTTTGCCAATTTGAAGGATTACCATATGCATGAAAGGCAGCACCTCGTTCAAGTAAACTATATTTTTTTAGTTTTTTATTTCATTTGGGTGCGCCACCGCCTAGCATACGTACGTTTCAAAGAAAATTCAGCTTTTCCTTTACTCTATGGGCCTTCAAAAAAATGTCAACATGAGCGAAGTTGTCTCCTTGACCTCCTAACAAGATGGGATCGAGTATCTTACTGTCGAATGTACTTCACAAATTCCGTGTGTTGTCTAATCAAACTGGCAAAGGGAATATAGTCATAGTAAACTCTGATTAATCCTTTGAAAAAACATTATATTTCCAACTAGGAATAACTTTTAGTTTATTACACATTGTTGTGACTTTTTAACATGTTTCATATTTTTAATATAGAATTGCAAAGGTCTTTGAGACTATCTTACTTAGGATTTTTATGAGATTACATCTTTAATATTATAATATAATTTTTATTTGTTAATAAACATTTAAAATTATTATTTATTTAAGGGGTAAACACCTTTGATCCGGAGTTATGAATCAGTTAGGTCACAAACAAAAGATCTCATCCCCAATATAACCACTCAACAATACCACCCCAATGGGGTTTGAACCTTGGTGGCAAGAACAACAACGTCACCCTTGAACCATCACACTATGCCAAAATCATTTTTTTTTTCCTTTCTTTTTTTTTAAAAAAAAAAATGTTTTCTTGAAAGAATTTATTTTGTTGTTAATAAAAAGAGGGTTATATTGGGGCTACCATACATAGGAAATGTCAACATTATTGTCAAGAACATAAATATAAAGTGCAAAAATTTGATTTCAAAGATATATTTTATAGTATTCAAAATTATACTTATTTATAAATTATTTTATAAAAATTGATGTAATTTTTATCATACATGTATAGTTTAGCTCTCAATACTCAAAATGGGGCCAATTAAAGTTCTATTATATAAATTAAATTTCAACTTTAAACAAAAAAATGTTGAAACTATTTCCTTATATATTGTGTACTTTTATTACATCCTACATCTAAAAGTTTGAAGTAATAAATTAGAACCCAAAATGATAAGTAAAATACTATCTAACTTGCCCACCAATCATTTCAAGGTAGTGAAGATATATCCCAGAGATATTTAACTTCAATAAATCTTGCAATCATTAGATTACTAGAGACATTGATAAGTTGGTTTATCTTGCAAAGATGAAATGTTTTTCTTCCAATGGAGTATCTTACACATTTTCCTTCAACCCCCTTCCTTTTGTGATACATTAAGCCTTATTGTAGGCTTAATACACTTTTCTTTCATTGATGCCTTGAAACACATCAAATTAATTGGAAGACATTGTTCCCTCTTGATAGGTAATTGCTTCCCATAGTTTATATCACTATGTCTTGTCATGCTTAGGTGACCTAAATATCAATCATAATTTTTCTATCCAATAAGCTTATTAGTATGTGTAGTGTACTAAAACGCATACCCTTGCATTTTAACACCTTTTTGGGCCCACCTTGCTTTATTTATCCCTATTTATGTCTTAATTGGTCCTATTTTGCATCCACATGCCCTATGAATTATATCATTTTATGGCTAATCCCAACAAACATCAAAAGATAAATGGTAATTTAATGATTCTTTCCATGTGTCCCTGATTTGTGGACTGGGACTAAAATGCCACCTAGGGCATCTTTTTCCTCCATGGGTCTTGGGATGTTGATTTTGAATGTACCTAAAAAGGTCCCTTTTTGGAGTCTGTGCCCTAAGATTTGAGCCTTGGGACTAAGATGCCACCTAGGGAATCTTAGTCCTCCTTGGCTTACTTTTAGGATTTAATTTCAAATTATGGTGGGATTTAACCTCCCTTAATTAATGATTTCCTATGTTGACTTGTTGTGGTGTAATTTCAGGATATTAAGCATGAATAAGTATAAATACAAGGTTTCTCCACTCATTTTCATAATAAGCATTCAAGTATTCATTCTAAAGGAAATTTTATGCATTCAAGAGTAATTCATCAAGTATTTGGAGCCATCATCAAGATTTGAGCATCATGTCAAGGATTTTGTGCATTCATTCATGTTGTTGAGCCAAGATTGTGGATGTAGCATTGAAGATCTATTTGCAACCATTGTTCACATCATATCCAAGGATCCAAGATCTACATTCTTCATGGCCACTACATGGTAGATTGCAGATTTTCTTCACAAGATATCATACAGGGTGATATCATTTATATATTTCATTCTTTATGCTTAATTTCATTTATTTCATCATTTGGTTTAATTACCTACAAGGGGTTTGACCAAGGCAAACCCCCATTTACTAAAAAATCAACAAGTTTTCATCTCTTGTATGTTTTTGTTCATAGATTTAGGTTGAAGACATGAATATCATTTGAAGTGAAAAGTTGCAAAGTTGCATTGCAAATTTGTCATCTTCATGGAAACTCACCTACAGGATGGATCTAGAAGATTTAGGACCTCAAATCTGAGAAGAGGCAAGTGCAAACCTTGGAACTCAGGACAACATTCAAAGATTTTTGAAATTCCAAATGAGACTAAGAAAATAATAAGGGTGTCTTAGTCCTCCTAGTGGACTTTTGCAGAGATTCTTTCGGATCTTGTTCCGACATTTGAAGATTTTGTATATGCCTTGAAAAAGAATAGTGAGAGATTTTGACAACTTCTTTACATTTCTAAAATCCTCACAACATCTCCAGACTTCCTAGGTAAATATACCCTAAGTTGGTGTAGCTTAATTTCATCATTTGCACTCATTATTTGGCTTGCATTACTAGGTTTTGTGAGTTGAATGTTAAAGTGTCTTTTCCAAGCTTTGGCTTGGTGGTGAACCCCTAAAAGCTTAAAGAACCCTCTCCTAGGTCCTCCTTGTTGAGAATTGACTCACCTTGTGAGGTTCATAGTCAATCCAATTAGGGTTCCTAGGACATTATTGAATGATAATAAGAGAATAGAGGTGTTCTATGACCTAGGTTATAAAGCACTCATTTTCCTATTATTCATTTTGGTGAACCTGACTTCTTGAGCATTCATTTTCTGATTTGGAGTCCATAAAATCCCTAGATCTAGGTTGCATTCATTCTTGCACTGCATCTTGCATTAGTGAAATTGTATCTAGGGTTTCTAATATTTAGTGAAAGTGCATCTAGGATTTCTCATATTTGCATTAGTGAAAGTGCATATAGGTTGCATTTTTTCTTTCTTACATCATTTTATCTTATTTAAAAACTGAAAAGTGCATTGTTCATCATCTTAATTGCATATAGGAACATTATTTTTACATTCACAATTCAAAAAATTGTATTCACTTTTGCATCCACTTGCTTATCACTAGTTACTTTTTCTTCCATTCATTTGCAAACTTTTTTGTTTCCAAACATTAGGTCCCTGGGTAGGTAATCCGGGAACACTGTTAACAACACAATTTTTTTTGTTTTTCTAAAAAAACCCTCCACTAGGACAAAAATGCCCTTCGTGGCATCTTAGTCCCTCTCAGGGTTTGTGGCTTAGAACCCTGTCTGAGTTGTGTGTATCCACTTTTTGGACCCTCTAAATTCCTTTAGTAGGAACAAGATGTTGTTTTTGGCATCTTAGTCCCTATTGAGTTTGAAGCTACAGTTTCCAAGGTTTAAACCTACTTTTCTGTGCTTTTGTTTGCTACCATTTTTTCTCTATTTCAGTGGGTTGACTTTTTGTTTCATGCATTTTACTAAATCTAGCTTAATGCAATATGAAAAGTCCTATAATGCAAAAACAAAACAATGTCCTAATTGAATGTTGATACAAATATAAACTAAGGTGAAAAATGCAAAGGAAATCATAAATGCAAGATGTTCAAAAGTCGGTTTCACGAAAATGAACCGTAGAGTTTTGGCACTCTAGGATTTCTCTAGCTCTTCTAGGGTTTTTCACCTAAAAGGAGAGAGATAGGGCCAAAAAATGCTAAGGGTTCATTCAAATAATGTTATGTAGGATGTTTTCTAAGCTAAGTGGAGTAAACTAAATGCAATTAAATGGTTTAAAAAGTTTAAATATGAATGCAAAACTAAGATTTAAACTATGTTTGAAAACACACTATGATATGCAAACAATGAACTAAATGAAGAAATAATGCAAAAAAAAAAGAAATGAGATGAAACAGAGTGCACATAGGAAACGTTTGATGAATCTAGAATGTTGTGGATGTTGACTGGAATTAATGAAATTTCACAGTGGGACTCATTCATCCAGGGTGGCGAATTAGTCCTCCTACTGGTGAAAAAGCCTCAGAAATTGGTTTCTGATTGTCGAGATCTGGAATTTGACAAAATTCAGAGTTTCAGTCCTAAGGTGGGACTCATTCGGCACTGGTGGCAAATCAGCCCTCTTCCAAAATTCTAAAAAATCAAGAGAAAAATCTGCAACACCAGATCTGGAAATCTCTGATTGTCAGGTTGCCGAAGTCAATTCTACAGGAAATAGACAAAAAACCTTCTCCAAGCTTGAAATACAAGTGAGTTGACTTGAAGCACCTAGTTGACTTGTTGACCAATCTTCAATACCCAAAAGCTTGTTAAATTTGCACACAAAAATTTGCAAACACAAATGAAATAGGGGAAAAATGGTTAAGGGTTAGAAAATAGGGGTTTGCCTTGGTCAAACCCCACTTTTGGTAATCAAACCCTAAATGAAACAATGAAATGAAAGAGAATAATAAACTAACAACATGCAATAGCTATCAACTTACCAAACCCTTGATAATGCAAATCTGAAGTAATGTCAAAGGATGCTCCAAAGTGCTTGAGTATTGCTTGATAAGATGTTGTAAGATGCTTAAATACTTGAGATGATGTGTGAATGTTAGAGAATTGTAGGAGATTATGGGAGATGTAAAATGAGGTGAAAATCACTTATTTATGCAATCTTGTGCCTTAGTTACCCGTTCATATGTCATCACAGGCATACATCAGTGTTTTTAACTAAAAGCTTAAAAGGAAAATTTAAAAAAATTAAAATTTGGAGCCAAGGGGGACTCATTTTCCACCCATAGTGAATGGGTCCCACCAAGGACCTAAAAATGGGTGTCGGGAATTATGTTGCATTTAATGTTGTTTGTCAAGCTTACACTCAAAAATACACTTATTTAAGACATATGAGGGCATAAAGGGACCAAATAAAGCATGAGAAAGGGATAAATAGTAAATTTATGCCTAGAAAAGAGTGAAATCTTGTTACAAGACTTTACAACACTTCAAAATAGGACTTGTTTAGTGGTAAAAAGATGGTTTTTAGGTGAGTTGTAATAAATAGAGTCTAGATGAATGTAGAAATGTTTTACAACACTTCACAATACCTTCATAATACATCATTATTTGAATTTTAGTACCTAAATATTCATGTTCAAGCCATGTTAGAACATAAGATCAGAGCAAAAGAGGTCAAACACCATGAAACAAGACCTAAAAGGCCATGAAAATGACAAGGGGCCTTTTTTCTACAGTTCATTTAGCCCCCACTTTAGTGAGAGGATGAACTTACTTCAAACTCACACTGAGGTAGCCATGAAGATCGAGAGGAGGGTCCAAATGCACTTACATTAGCAAGATGGAATGACAACGATCAAGAGGGATGATCAAACCCCCAGGATGAAGATCCCATGGCAAACTAAGTATAAGAACAAAGGAACACACAAGAGTTGAAAGGAATTAGATGAAGATTCAATCGTCTATCCAACTAGTTGTGGATTAGATCTAGGTTGTTTGTTTTAAAAAGAGAATGCATACTCACTCTAGGGTGACAAAACACATAACGGTCCACCAAGTGAGAAGGCCCAAATGTACTCACTTTGGGGCCATGGAACTTTTGACTATCCATGGGGTGAGAAAGCCCAAAAAGGTAAGATACATGCACTATTTGGTATGCACTCACAAACACAAAGATGGCTATGGGGAAAAGTCATGCCACTAGGTGGGCTTCCTGCTCAACCGTATTAAAGTTATACCTCTTGATAACTTTAACAAGGCGCCACAAGGAAAAATGTCATGAACAAAAAGAAAAGTACCACAGGCATGCAATTTGTGCTATGTAAGGTGGAAAAGGTGCAAAAATGTGAAAATGTAAAATGTTAAGTGTAAAATGTGAAAGATGTTCAAAGGAGTCTTGTTCAGTTCATGCAAGGTTAGTCACTTAGGGAACATTGTGTCTAATATCTCCAAAAGAGGACCAATCAAAGTAAAGTATATTCACAACTTAGGGGATTTAGTGCATTGCATCAGGCCACCAAGACTAATGTAGTTGAACCATTGATTTTTGGCTCCTATGGGCTACTCTTGCTCTTCTAGGGTTTTTCACCTTAAAGGAGAGAGATAGGAGCAAAAATGCTAATGGTTCATTCAAATAATGTTATGTGTGATGTTATCTAACCTAAATGAAGTTAAATAAATGCAATTGACTATTTTGAATGAATGAAAATGAATGCAAAAGTGAAATTAAAGCTATGTTTGAAAACACATTATGTAATACAATAATGAACTAAATGAAGAAAATATGTAGAACATAAAGAAAAGGGATGAATTTTAGTGCACCTAGGAAAAATATGATGAATCTAGAATGTTGTGGATGCTGACTGAGATTACTGATTTTTCATAGTGGGACGCATTCGCCCAGGGTGGCGAATTAGTCCTCCTTGTGAAAAACTGTCGGAAGCAAGTTTTTGTCTGTTGAGATCCAGAATCTAACAAAATTAAAATTTGCAGTCCTAAGGTGGGACTCATTCACCATAGGTGGTGAATGATTCCTCTCCCAAATTTCTAAAAAATCAAGAGACAACTCTCCAACACTAGATCTGGAAATCATTGCTTGTCAGGTTGTCGAAGTCAATTCTATGGGAAACAAACAAAAAAACTTCTCCAAGCTTGAAATAGACTTGAGTTGACTTGAAGCACCTAGTTGACTTGTAAAAAAATCTTCAACATAAAAAATATTGTCAAATCTACATACCTAGGTCTACAAACAAACATGCAATAAAGGAAAAATGGTTTAAGGTTAGTGAATAGGGGTTTGCCTTGGTCAAACCCTACTTTTGGTAATCAAACCTTTAATAAAATAATGAAATGCAAAGGGATGATAAAAGTTAACAACATGCAATTTCTATTAACTTACCAAACCCTTGATGATGCAAGTCTGAAGTAATGTCAATGGTTGCTTCAAAGTTCTTGAATAGTGCTTGAAAAGATGTTGTAAAATGCTTGAATTCTTGAGTGAATAGGTGGATAAGTAAACTTGATGAATGAGGTTTAGAATGAGATGAAAAACACTTATTTATATGCACTTGTGCCTTAGTTACCCATTCATACCTCATCACAGGCTGACATCAAGTGTTTTTGAATAAAATCCTTAAAGGAAACTTAAAATATTTTGAATTTGGGGCTAAGGGGGACTCATTCACCACCCATGGCGAATGGGTCCCACCTAGGACCTGAAAACATGTGTCAAGAAATATGTTGTATTTAATGTTGTTTGTCGAGATAATACTAAAAAATATACTTAATTAAGCATATGAGAGCATAAAGGGGTCAAATAAAGCATGAAAAAGGGATAAATAGTGAAGATGTGCCTAGAAGAGTGCAAAAGCTTGTTACAAGACTTTACAACACTTCAAAATAGGACTTGTTGATAAATAAAAAGGTGATTTTTAGGTGAATTGTAATAAATAGAGTTTAGAAGAATGTAGAAATGTCTTACAACACTTCACAACACCTTCACAAGAGATTGTTCTTTGAATTTTAGTACCTAAATAAGCATGTTCAAGCCATGTCACAACATAAAATCAAAGAAACATAGTTCCAACACCATGAAACAAGACCTAAAAGGCCATGAAAATGACAAGGGGACATTTTTCTATGGCACAGTAGTATGTTGAGATACATCGCAATTATGAAGGACATCACACCCAATGTCATCCACAAAGTGACGAACACATCATATAAACAACAAGGCTACACTAGGAACCAAGAACACAAATGAATTATGGTAATGTATTCCCCCCAATTTAAAGGAATTGTGACACATCATTCTGCGAGTAATTACTTTAAAGTAGTGAAGGAAAGAAAAAGAAAAAATAAAACAAGACATGAGAGCCAACTTGGAAAGCCCTATGCCAAGTCATATGTTTTGAAGTTAGGCTATGTCATGTCAAGGAAAATGAAAAAAAAAGAAAGGGAGTTGCCCCCTAGAAAAGAAAGCACACCAAACACATAAGGGATCTATTGATTTGGGGTCAGTATATCCGTTTTTGCAATGTGTTTATGAAAGAGCTCAAAAATGTCAGCATTCCCCAAAGCATAAAGAGAGTGAAAACAAAGGAAAAAGAAAGCCCATTTTGGGTCAACATGGAAGAGACATTGTGGTCTCGGCGCCTTGCATCATCCCCAAAAGGAAAACACAAGCTAAAAGAAAATGAAAAGAAAAGAGAAAATGATTTTTTTTTTGGGTCAACATAAAGGAGACATTGCAGTCTCAATGCCTTGCATCATCCCCAAAAGGAAAACACAAAACAAAACAAAAGAAAAAAGGACTGTTTGGATAAACATGGAAGAGACATAACCCGTCTCTTTGGTTCGCATCATCCCCAAAAGGAGAACACAAAACAAAAGAGAAAAAGACAAGGATCTTTTGGGTCAACATGGAAGAGACATAGGGCATCTCTACACTTTGTGTCATCCCCAAAAGGAAAACACAAAACAAAAGCAAAAAAGACAAAGACCTTTTGGGTCAACGTGGAAGAGACATAGGGTGTGTCTACGCTTTGCGTCATCCCCAAAAGGAGAACACAAAAAAAAAGTGAAAAGACAAGGACCTTTTGGGTCAACATGGAAGAGACATAGGGTGTCTCTATGCTTTTCATCATCCCCAATAGGAAAACAAAAAATGAAAAATGAAAAAGACAAGGCACGATGAATAGAGGAATAGAGGGACAAACAGAAGAAGTGTACAAAGAGAGGGAACATCAAACACACGAAATGGGAGAACACAATACGCACATGAAGGGAAAATGAAAAGGAACAAGTAATGAAAATGTAAGTCAACCATTAACTAAGTTATTGGTTTCTCAATCTTAAATGGTTAAGAGGAAAGGGAATAGCATAGTTAAGAGACAAAGGAAAATGCATTACAAGGACATGGCTAAACACTTTTTTCCCTCCACAAAGTGTAAAGGAGAGAATGAGCTGAGGTGGGTGATGGGAAAGGATCATGCAATAGTGAGAATAAGGAATTCTACAACTATGGCATCATGAAGGGGTGTTGATTGTTTTAAGGTATGGCAGGGAAGCAATCAGTATCAGTGAAGTGATACTTATCCAGTATGTCCTTCAATGTCTAACATTCTTCTGTTCAATGTCCAGGAATATGATGATATTTGCAAAATGGTATGTTAGAGTCTTTAGAAAAATAACCAACCTATTCATAGGTGGTAAAAGTATAAGACCTTTTCTTAAAAGCAATTGAAGTCTCATTTCACATTCAGGTGGAGGATGTGTAGGAAACTTGAGCTTCTTCAATTTGTAAGGTCATTTTCATTTGCTAGATTCTCTTTGTTCATTAATATGAGGAGGATGACCCATGGGGATCCTAACATCCTTGTCATTGGAAGGAGACAATGGTTGTGCATGTGGAAGGAGAATGTTTAAGTTAGGAAGAGTATCTATGATCATTGTATCAACATCCCGAAGTCTCCTAGGTTGAAAAGGATGTCTATCAAGATGAGAAGTATCTTGATATCCTAATTCTATTGTGTTTGCATCAGTTGATTGTTATTCAAGAAGTTGATGGATGTCATGTTCATGTTTTGTGTCACAACCTTGTTTACTTAAGATAGTGAAGCCTTTACCATATGTTTTTGCAAGGTTTATAGGAATTTTTGTGACTTTGTGATCGTAAAATGGTTGTGAGTGTTTTTTTTTAGAGGAACTAGGTCCACTTGAGGGAGGAACCTTAGGTCCTTCATTGATTTTAGGATGTAAATATGCAAAGTGATTAGGAGGTGCAACAGTAGGAAGATCTTGTGACTTCATGGATGGATAGAAGGCTGCATTGGCTTTGAGGTTATCAAGGCAATCATTGTAGAATTTGTTCATGCTATCATCATCTTCTCTAATGATGTCTACATCATGAGGAGGACAATCATGAGGAGTTGAAGGAGCATGATGAAGCTCAAGATCATTAGGATCACAACCAAAGGCACAATTGGACATGTCTACCAATGATTTTAATGAATTCCAAAACTTATTGAAAGAAAATGCCATGATGGAAGTAAACTAAGATGCAATAAATGATTAAAAATAGAGATTTTGGAAACTAAAACAAAATGCAAGAACATGAAACTGTTATGCAGAAAAATGCCAAAAAGATGTCAGAAATGTTGTTTGAAAAGTACAGAGGGACTGATTCACCCAGGGTGGCAAATGAGTCTTAGTATGATGTTTTTGTATATTTTTCAAAAAATTAAAGATGATTTTAATATTCTATAGAATGAAATCAAGGATGCAGAATGAAAATTTTCAATTTTTTCAATGAGATGCAATGCAAAAATGAAATCTAAATGAAGTTTTAACTAATGCAGTATGAAAATTCCTATAATGCAAAAACAAAACAATGTCCTAATTTAATGTTGATGCAAATATAAACTAAGGTGAAATATGCAAAGGAAATTAGAAATGCAAGATGTTCAAAAGTTGGGTTCACCAAAATGAATCGTAGATTTTTGGCACTCTAGGATTTCTCTAGCTCTTCTAGGGTTTTTCACCTAAAAGGAGAGAGATAGGGCCCAAAAATACTAAGGGTTCATTCAAATAATGTTATGTAGGATATTTTCTAAGCTAAATGAAGTAAACTAAATGCAATTAAATGGTTTAGAAATTTTAAATATGAATGCAAAACTAAGATTTAAACTATGTTTGAAAACACGTTGTGATATACAAACAATGAAATAAATGAATAAATAATGCAAAACACAAAGAAATGAGATGAAACAGAGTGCACCTGGGAAATTTTTGATGAATCTAGAATGTTGTGGATGCTGACTGGAATTATTGAAATTTCACAGTGGGACTCATTCACCTAGGGTGGCAAATGAGTCCTCCTACTGGTAAAAAAGTGTCAGAAACTAGTTTTTGACTATCAAGATTTGGAATCTTACAAAATTCAGATTTTTAGTCCTAAGGTGGGACTCATTCACCACTAGTGGTGAATCAATCCTCTCCCAAAATTCTAAAAAATTAGGAGACAACTCTACAACACTAGATCTAGAAATCTCTGATTGTCAAGTTGTCGAAGTCAATTCTACAGGAAACGAACAAAAAACCTTCTCTAAGCTTCAAATATGAATGAGTTGAATTGAAGCACCTAGTTGAATTTTTGACCAATCTTCAACACCAAAAATCTTGTTAAATCTGCACACAAAAGTCTACAAACACACATGCAATAAGGGAAAAATGGTTGAGGGTTAGAAAATAGGGGTTTGCCTTGGTCAAACCCCACTTTTGGTAATCAAACCCTTAATGAAACAATGAAATGAAAGAGAATGATAAACTACCAACATGAAATAACTATCAACTTACCAAACCCTTGATAATGCAAATTTGAAGTAATGTTAATGGATGCTCCAAAGTGCTTGAGTATTGCTTGATAAGATGTTGTAACATGCTTGAATACTTGAGATGATGTGTGAATGTTAAAGAATTGTAGGAGATTATGGAAGATGTAAAATGAGGTGAAAATCACTTATTTATACAATCTTGTGCCTTACTTACTTGTTCATACCTCATCACAAGCCGACATCAAGTGTTTTTGAATAAAATCCCAAAAGGAAAATTTAAAAATTTGGAATTTGGAGCCAAGGGTGACTCATTCGCCACCCATGGCGAATGGGTCCCACCTAGGACTTGAAAATGGGTGTCAAAAACTATGTTGTATTTAATGTTGTTTGTCGGGCTTACATTCAAAAATGCACTTAATTAAGATATGTGAGGGAATAAAGGGACCAAATAAAGCATGAGAAAGGGATAAATAGTGAAGCTATGCCTAGAAAAGCATGAAATCTTGTTACAAGACTTTACAACACTTCAAAATAGGATTTTTTTAGTGGAAAAAAGGTGATTTTTAGGTGAGTTGTAATAAATAGAGTCTAGAAGAATGTATAATTTTTTTACAACACTTCACAACACCTTCATAAGACATCATTATTTGAATTTTAGTACCTAAATATGCATGTTCAAGCCATGTTACAACATAAGATCAGATCAAAATAGATCAAACACCATGAAACAAGACCTAAAAGGCCATGAAAATGACATGGGGCCATTTTTCTACGGCATGCATTGTAATGTGTATATTCTATTTCCAGATATCATGGTAGCATGTTGATTTGATCAAGGCGATTTTGATTGGTCCACGTTTCATTCCTCTCCATCATGGGAATATTTTTTGGTGGCCTAATTCAAATTGTGTTTGGCCGACTTAAGAGATTATGAAGGCATGGAATGGTATAAATAAAAGTTTATTCTATTCGATGAAAACAAGTGTGATGAATGTGAAAATATAGAAATTGTGACATATGCAAAATTATATGACCAGAGGTAGCAAACAGTAAGATTCTATCCAGTGTCATTGTTGGTGATAGTTATTTTAGCGATGGATTCCCTTTCATCATTCTTCTAGCAGTGAGCCATTTTCTATTGGTAGTGAGCCTTTCTCTTTTGGAAATGAGCCTTTCTCTTTTAGTAGTGAGCCTTTTCATCTTTGGTTGTAATAGTCATGTTGTGAGCCAATTGGAAATGAGCCTTACCTATATTGAGCACTTTGGTAGTGAGCCCTTGTAAAAATCACTTTAACAGTGCCACCTTAATCAGTGTTTTATAATTGAGAATTAACATTCTTCGTGGTTTTTTCCTTCTTGGGTTTCCATGTAAATTATAGTGTTTATTGTGCATGGTGAATAGCTATGTGCTTTCATGGTCACATCTATTAGATAATTATCTGATTGATTTAAGCTTGCTCTAGATTAATTAAAGTCAAGAAAATTGTTTTATAATAACTGATTCAACCCCCCTCTCAGTTATCTAGACTGTTCAATAGTAGCATGTTTTCTTTCAAGAGATGTGGCTTTGATATGGCTAAAAATGGATTTGATAAGTACAAAATATCTTCCTATGAGTTAAATTTAGAATATAACAATGAGGTCATTAAGAAACATGTTAGTCATCCTTCTACAATATTTCATAGTTATGAGAACATCCTAGAGAAAATGGATCAAACCGTTGACACAATCCTTAATATTACATTACCCATTGGCGAGGATAATAGTGCAGACAATCATAACAATCATACTTGTTCTTCTCTTGATACCTCTCCTATTAGTGATGAAGGTATCTTGATGAAATAAGATACAATAATTGAGTCTTGATTGTCCCTCTCCTCATCCCCCTTTAGAAGACATTAGAAAACAAGAAGATGAGATCATAGAAACATTTCTAAACATCACCTTACCTAGTCTCCATTCATCCCTTGCTTGTGAGAATGTTTTAGTAAAAGAGGATGATATCATAGATGACCATAATTGTCCTTCTCCTAATATCCCCCCTCGATACAAAGAGGATAGGGTGGTATTAGAAGATGCACCT
This sequence comes from Sequoia sempervirens, assembly GCA_007258455.2. Taxonomy (NCBI): domain Eukaryota; kingdom Viridiplantae; phylum Streptophyta; class Pinopsida; order Cupressales; family Cupressaceae; genus Sequoia; species Sequoia sempervirens. Next base: position 141,668,606 of record VDFB02000013.1, read on the forward strand.
ATCGAGAGTCATGAGAATCTTGTTCCTTCCTTCCCTAATGCTCCTACCATTTGTAACAATCTATTTGGTAATCTTGATGCCTACCCTACTAGTGGTGAAGCTACTTTACAAAATCTAACCATGAAAGGTGATGAACATCTTACAAGCTCTGCTACTAGGGTTGATAACTATATGGCACAAGATAACAAGACCCTAGAGAAAAAAGACAATCAAATAGAGCCTTCTCCCAATATCCCCACTATTAATGAACAAGACAATTCAACCATTGATAACCCCCCTACATGTGATGAAGTCATTTTAGAAGAAAAAATCCTTGAATGCCAAGAATATTTGGTTTGTAGTTCTCCTAGAAACTATCCTACTAGGGAAGACATAATAGTGGATGAAAATGAGAACATTGACAATAGTAATGTGGATTTAAATAATCCTTATAGCTCCCTCTGGGTATATTTTGTTTGGTTTTGCATAGGCCTTAGCCTATGCATTATATGTTTACACTTCTCTGGGCTCCCTTTTCGTCGTGGGGTAAGTCCAAAAAGTTGAGTCTACTTCTAGTGGAAGTGACATTTTTTAGCTTTAAAATAGGTAGTCATTCAATTTTTAGAATAGGTACACCCATTTTAAAGCGGGCACTCATTCCAAACGGTTTGAAAATCACAATTCATGTTTCTCATTTGGATTTAGGCTTAGAAAAGTCATGGCAACCCAACACCTAGCCTTATACCTACAAGTACAAGGGTATGTGTAGGATTATGATGGGCCAAAAAGTGACGATATGTAAGTGATATGATGGCCCATGTGGAGGATGACTTTTTTTTAACCCAAAATTGATGAAACGAAAAAGGCTTTTAAAGGAGATTCTTAGCTTTCCACCAATATAAATTATGCATATACTTTGAATTTAATAAATAGTATTATTCATTTTCTATTTGAATTATGACTAAAGTCCTAATTGTTAGGCTGATTGAAAAACATTGATAGCTTTCAAACAGTATCACATTTTTTGAATCTGAAATATGCGTCACATTCTATGCTTTGTATACTATAGGATTAAAAGAAAGAAAATTGGATTTCATGAAGTTTTGACCAAGTTAAGGTGGTCAAACATACAAGTTTTTTATATTTTTTAAAATTTGTAATAAAAAATTCATAATTAATTATTTAATTGGAAAAAAATTACAAAAAAATATGCATCACATCGAGACATGATTCCTCTACTTATATCTAAAATATTATAGAAAAATATTATAATTTTATTGTGGTTAGGGTGGTTAGGTACACCTACTTCTTATTTTTTTCCTAAAATTTAAGTACTCTCTGCATTGAAATTTCAAATTTTCACCAAATAGATTTAAAATAAAATAAAATAAACCTAGTAGTTTAGAAAATAAATTCAATTTTCTACAGATTCTATTCTTACATATTTTTTAAATAATATAGATAACTTATTCAAATTTTTATGTCAAGTTGCCTAACTCTATTTTTTTTGAATTTTTCACCACTTAAGGGCCTATTTTTTCCATGATGATCCTACACATACCCACAAGGTCATGACAATATTGAGAGAAAAAACTGACTATGTCAATATGGTTGATGAGGTTTTTCATAATTATTTTATGAAATTAAAACCCATTTTAGATGAGATTGTGTAGATTATAAGTATGTAATTTTTTTCCAATTGGATTATTTTTTCTATTTTTCAATTAGTTTTTGATGAAACAGGTCCATAAACTTGAATTATCAGGGGTTTTTAGTATTTTAATAAAAAAAATTAAAATAATTTTTTGAAATTTTTATTTTGAAAGTGTACTTCAGACAATTCTTTTCAATTTGAAAAAAAAAATCAAAAAATGATAAGTTTAGGTCATCTTATGCATGACGTACACAATGATTTTTCAAAACACCAAATATGGCCAATAAAAAATTAACAAAAAATATATTCAATAAAAAATTACAAAAAAATATGGAAAGTGTGTTTAAGTGAGTTACAAATATTTTCCCAAAAGGATTTAGAAAAATATGATTATTTAAGTCAAAATATGGATGATGTACACATGCATGGTATAGTAAAAAAAAAGTGACTTTTAAACAGTGGTTTTTATAAACACCTATTGAAAATCAATTTGTATCATCTGAGTATTAAAATAAATTACATATTTGGAAACTAGACTCTAAGTACTACATTTTATGATTAGTTATTTTTTTAAGATTCTATCTCTAAATGTTTCAAATTTTAAGGTCAAATGTGACAAATTCTTAAAATCAAGGAAAACACTTCCACTTTTTGGCCAAAAAGTGGATTCAACTTCTTGCCAGCACTCGTCGCCTTTATTTGCTTGCACCACGTGTTGGCAGTGCACACTTTTGAGATTTCTCTCCCTTTGCTTCATCTTCGAGCTCCACCCGATTTGCATGTTGCACCTTCTGTGGACACCTTTTTGGTGGACCCCATAGTCAAAGCTTTAAGCGAGGACCGCACCACGTGTCATCTTCATGGGCACCGCAGCCACAAGAGAAGGATATTGGAATGAGAGGCCTTGCCTCTACACTGCATTTCCTAACCAACTCCTTAGGTGGTTTGACACATGTCTTTGGGATATTTTTTTCAATTCCACTTTTGCGCCATTCATCATTTGTAGAAGGGAACGCTTTGTTCAAGGAAAAAAAATATCATTTTGGTACCTTTCTATTGCATCTATTTGGGGAAATCATTGTGAGGAGCGGCATGGTTCGTTCTTGGGAATATTTTCTATTATCCAACATTTAGGGGGTGGGAAAAATATATATATAGATATAAATATATACAACTTGGTCTCTCTGAAAAAGGGTTCAAAAAATACATAGAGAAAGCACAAAAAATTTCTTGGTCTTTGTATTGTTTTTATTTCTTGTATTAAGACTTCTAGATTGTGCCAATCTGTTCGGCCTCTCTGTTTCTTAGTTATTTGATAAAACATTATAGTGTGCTAGTTTGTTGTAATGAGTAGTTTATCTACAAAGCTTCTATAATTTCAATATAAGTTTGTTGTTCAGATCATGTTTTGTACTCTTCATGTTCAGTGAATGCATATGGAAGTTATATTATGCTATTTGATTAACCTCTTCAGAATTTAATCTTTTCTTTTTGTTATTTTCGGGCATGTAGATTTTTGAACGGGCCTTCAAATCTCACCCAAAAGGAAGATTTTTTGTGCCTAACTAATTGAAATATTGGCATATCACCTTAGCATTAGATTTTATTTCAATATATCTATTTCTGTTGCCCTTTTCACCTCCCAATGTATGAAGAGTTGGCTTCTTTAAAACCTGAAGGTTACTCAGTTTAGCGCAATTAGCCCCCCCATTAACTAAGTTTCCCATAAGGTTGTGTACCTAGAAATTTTAGGCATCAATGGTTCCTTTTTTGGCACGCCTAGTGGGACCCTGTTTGAATGAAAAATTTAGAGTGGGTATATGAGCCATAGACCTATTACTAGATCCTAGACAATGAATAACCCTATCCTACTAGTGCTACCACTGGTAATAGTACAAGCAAGATCTCATCCAATGAATGCCCCGACCCCTCCACAAGTCTTGTTACCAATGGCTAACAAAAATTATGTAGAATGGGACACTGGAAGCCCTCTTATAGTACTAGTAGAACCAGCCGTGTGGGCTCCTATCCCAACATCCACTTTAAAATCTTTATCAAAATTTAATAGGGAAGGCTCAAAAACACTATTCGACCATCTACAGGATGTGGCAGATGTGTGCTTGGTGCATGGTGTCACTGATCAAAATGTAGTGCTAAGGTTTCTTGCAGCCTCTTTCAAAGGTAAGGCACTAGATTGGGACCACACTCTAGAAGCTAATACTATCGACACCTGGGATTAGCTTAGAGATCCTTTTTATGAGCAATTTTCAAATAATGGAGATTAGTATTCACTAATCCAGCAGCTGGTGACCATTAAGTGTGTTGGAAAGAGACACTAAACATGTCATCTGGTGTTGTCATTGATGGAAACCCTAGTCAGTGATTTGATTTGCACGTCAACATTTGATCATATTGGAAGTCAGAATGAAGTTTTGTGATTAACTGTCAAACTAGAACAAGGCATCCGATAGAATTATGTTCATTAATTCATATGCAATTTTATGTTATCATTTTGAGTTGTGGATCTCAAGGAAGGTTTCTTGATGTGTGATATATGTTATCCTTGAATCTTAGAGCCTTATATCAATTGGTGTGAAAGTTAGAAGATTTGGTTGATTGATTTTTTGCTTAACAGTGCAAAAAGGCCGACTTGATGAATGTAGCATATTGTGGATATTCAAGGAGTAATTTTTTAAGTTTTTTATGTTCAAGCATGTTAATTTGGGTCCTCACTATGTTGTGGCCAACTTTTCTTGGTGCACATTGAAAATTATTCATGATTTGAGCCGACAGTTTGTAAATATTTTATATTTTGTTGAAGCCGACATGTGGTTGATTAAATATTTAGTTGTAGATATATATAAGCAATCATTTATATCATTTTTAGGTATGTACAAAGTGTGTTGATGTGTGTTTCAAAATTTAGAAGGATTGTAGAGATATTGTGAACAATTTCACTTGTGCAGAAAAGGATTTGTGATCTGAATTAAAGCAGTTAGAGAAGAAGAGTAGAATCAGACATAAGGTCAACAAAGTGATTGATGTGCTTAACTGGAGCTGAAATTAGGCATTAGTAGATGCTATTTTATTAGTTCAAATCTTCTAGATGTAATCCAAATCTTTTTGTAAGACAGTGAGTCTTATTTTTTATTTGAGCAGTGAGCTCTAGGCAGTTTGCCTGAATGCATGTGCATTCCTTTTGTAAAATTTTTTATTTGAGTCGACTTATATTGTGGATTGACCTCCACCGTGGTTTTTCCCCTAACATAGTTTCCACGTAAAAAAAATCCTTGTGTTATGGTGTTGTGGTTGCTTGTTTTGTGTTCATGCATCTTTGTTTTGCTCCAATGCTAAAGTGATTTAAAGATCAGGTTAATAAAGTTAAATTTTGCAGAACATTGATTCACCCCCCCTCTCAGTGTTTCTTGATTCCAACAATTGGTATCAGAGCCTAGTTCCTTGGAAGAAGTTTAAAAGCTTTGGGAAGATTCAGGAAAGTAACTCAATGGAGTCAAGTAGTCTTCAAAAACAACTTTTGGTTGCGCTAGATGATCTTGATCAATCCAAATCTAAAGTCCAAGAATTACAAGAAAGCCTCATGAATGCTGGGAAATTCATTCAATCATTGAAAGATAAAATCAATAAGTTTGAGGAGAAGAGAAGGGAACTTTGTGATCAGATCAAGTAGAAAGAGAGTAAAAGCATCAAAGATGAACAACTGAGTCAAGCCCTAAAGAAAAAGATAGAAGAGTGTGAAAATTTTACCAGAGATAATGCTATCCTAAAGCATGAGATGGAATCTATTGTGATGAGGATGACTAAGGATATTGAAGACAAATAGAAGAATGAAGAGAATCTTGCTCAGTCCTTGAAAGAAAAATTTGAAGAATGCAGCCAAATTACTGATGGATTCAATCAGTTGGAGCTTGAATTGGAACAATCCAGAAATAATGAAGAAGAGCTTGAAAAGTAGATTGGTATTCTCAGAGATGAACTTGCTACTGCAAATGAATTCAAGGAGAAGTTCAAGATTAGGTCAGCCAAGCTTGATGAACTAATTAAAATTCATAGGACTGGAAGTGACAAGTGAGGTCTTGGATATGAGCAAGGAGAAAGCTCCAGATTTGGACAAAGGAGATTCAGGCAAGGAAATCAGATGAAGAAAGCTAGAAGGTATCCGGTAAGACAACCTAATGCTCAAAAGTTCAATGATTATTGTTTTGTTTTCAATAAATTTGATCATATGGCTGCCTAATGTAGGAGTAGAATGAATTCAAGTGGTCCATCATTCTCAGGTCAATGTATCAATTACAATAAGTATGGTCATAAGTTAGTTGAATGCATAAATATGTCAAACAACTTTTTCAATAGAGAGGGTGATCCCACAAAGTTGGTTTACAATTTCTAGGAGGATATGATTTTTGTTGAAATCACATATTTTTAGAAAATATAATTATTTAAGCCTTAAAAATTTCCATTTAAAGAATTCCAATTGAAGAGGGTTTGATCAAACTACCTTAAATCAAACCCCCTTGGATAGAACCCCGCTAGTTTTAAACCATACCTATAATAGAGTCTCATTTACACCTATCAAAATGTTGATAAAAAAACACTTTTGATTTACCTTTTGGGGGATCAAATGAATTCATTTAAAATTATTTTTTTGTAAGTATGTATTCCTTATTATAAGCTTCCCAAAAAGTATCATTTTAAATAAATTTAATTTTATTATTATTTTTACTTTTTATTTCTCGTGAATGTAGGTTTTTCATCAAAAATCAAGCTCTTTGTTTTGCATATGTGGAAAAATAGTAGATTATCAAAAAAGAAAATTAAAAAATAGTAGTGCACTAGATATTGAATTCCTTGATCCAACAAAGAAAAAATATTGAATTTTGATACATACAAAAAAAGTTACGCGTTATACAGTCGTGCTATGTCTAAATTATAATTGGTTTGAATTTGAAACTTGATTAGAGAAAAAATATTCAATAAAAAACTATCTAACCAAGTGGAAGCACTAGATATCAGAGTTATGAATCTATATTCGAAGGAATTATAATTTTATCCTTCATGGAAAAAAGGTTATGCATTATACAGTGAGCATCAGTTTTTAAAAATGTTGTTTTATGAAAAAAACTAGTTTTCGAGGGAGATGGAAAAAGAAGTGCAATCTGATTCCAAAATTTTTGAAAAAAATATATTTAGAATCTATAGAAAAAATTTCACGAAACTCTAATTTGCATCATCTTCAAATTCCTGATGGTTTAGCCGCTTTAGGTGCCCGAAAGTGAAGATTTAATTAAAAAAAATTATTTCAGTGTCTAGTTTGGCCAAAAATTGTAAACCACTATTGTGGGATCACTAATGTCAGATGTTATACATGCAATAGATTTTTCCATATTGCTAACCAATGCAAATCAAGAGAAAATCAATGGAATAACTGGTCCGGACAAAGAAATGTGGTGTGCTATAATTGCAACAAATCCCGTTACATTGCAAGATTTTGTAGAGGCAGAAAGGGTCTAATAAATTAAAGGAAAAACATGTAGAAGGATGAAAAGGGAAAAGGAAAAGCTAATACAGATGAGATCAATAAGAAAATGAAGAAGACATGGGTGAAGAAGAGTCCCTCTAATGCAGGAACTAATTTAGCACCAGAATCTAGTTTTGGTAATTCCTCCATGAATTAGTTTAAGGCCTCTGGCCTAGGGTGAGTTCTTAAGAAAATATTTTAACCCCCTTGTCAGTAGTTGGAACCAAAATGTGGCAGATTGCAATGATTGCATTAGTGATGTGCAAATGTTTTGGGATCTCTTGTAAGGGAAATTTATGCAAAATTGAAGGTTTGTAGAAGAATTTTCTTTCATAGTCTATGAGAACAAGGTATTTGGAAGAGCTAGGGTAAAAGCATTTATTGCAATGAAAAAGTTAGGTGCATGAATGATAAAAAGTCATTTCTATCTGTCATTTGTCACATTGCATTTCAAGAAGAAGTTTGGAGAGCTCTAAAGTGAACATTGGAAAAGTTTGGCAAAGATTCAAGTCTAAAGGAAATTCGATGATCAAACCCTAATTTGGCGAAAGGTATTTATCTGTAAACTCATGATTTGAAAATTCTGGAAATGGTTGCTTCGTTGGTTGTTGATATTAAGGATATAACCTATCCAAAATTCAAATGGAACCTGTTCAAATCCATCGAAACAAAACCTTTAGGTGCATTTTCCTCCATCCCGTATGGTGTTTTGCATATCAAAGATATTAGGGAATACATTCATTCAAATGTTGAAGAATTAGGAAGCTCCCAGTTGTTGAATTTGTAGACCAATCACATTGTGGGAGAAGATCTCCATGTAAAACATGAATTCAAATCTTTGGAGGAGAAGAAATTCACTCAAATTGTGAAGTTTCCCATGTTTGAAGAAAAGGAATGGGTTCAGTATATATTGAGTCGAGTGCATGCTGAGTTTATATGGTTAAGTCAACCTTTTAAGATCACAAAGGAAGCTATAAGGATTGTTACTAGTTTGAATTCATCTAGTGGGTTGCCGACATTGAAAGCTGTGAAGAATCAAATAGTTACAAATGCAACCGGTTCAGTGTTCGACAAGAGCTATGAAAATTGATGATATTATTGAAGTGGATGTGAGATTTGCTTCTATGGTCATTGGGGACAAGATTTATCACTCTGCCCAGGACAATTCTATATCTGGTACAACAATCTATGCAGCCTATCAGATGGTTAAATAAAATGCAGATTATGACCTATGTGAGTTACTTTGAAGCCAGTTAATTGAAAATCTTGGCAAAATTAAGAAGGATAAGAAGAATTTTTTCAAGTATGGTAATCTATTGCTTTGTTTATTCTTTTATTTCATGAATAAAGTTTTAAGAGTTGGAAAATTTTAATGGAAAGGTGATAAACCGGTAGCTATTGAAATTAGAGATATCTTGTATGGAATTGGTGACAACAGAACTAGAAAAACTACTATCTCGGGTTATTTCAAAAACTTTTAGAATGAGATGCAAGCCACAAAAAGGACTCCTACATCTATTGTGGAAATGTATAAGGATACAATTTGTTTCATGGTTGATATTGATTAGTGTCTGATGGAAGTTGTTGATCCTAGAACAGTGTGGATAATGCCTATTGGTTGTGAGGTTGAGGGACACATTTTGGAGCTATATGCTCAACACTTGCTAAGTAAACCTCAAGATTCGATAGAAGAAAGGTTCGATACCTTTGAGGAAAATAATATGGAAGTTCATGCACAATTGAAGAAGCCAATGATAATTCAGAAGGTGAGAAAAGAAGTGGAAGCTTTTGCAGAAAGCATGGGGACATCAGTTGAAGTTGTAAGGAAAGCTAGGAGGAAAAGAGAACAAGCTGAAGTAGGAGATCTAGCTAGAACTGAGTGCTAGTCCGACATCATCCTTTTCTAGATCTAGATCTATAAGGAGCTTTGCTTTCTCATCCAGTCCTACAAAGAAGTCAAGTCTTGTGAAAGCTTAAGCCAAGACATCTGGTAGAGAAGGAAAAAGGAAGAAGGACAAGAGCACAAGGGTCTATGCTGTTGTTTCAGAATATGAAGAAACTAAATTTGATGAAGAGGTAAGAGAAATAAAGCATATGGGCACCAAAGTATCTAAAGTCCCTAAGAACAAGCCCTCTGGTGAAGAGAGAGCAAAGAAAAAGGTAACAATTGATAAATTAAGTATGTCTGTAGAGGAAGTGGAAAAAGCTTTGATTAAGGATGGTAATCTTAGGCCACTTTGTGAATGGTATGACACCTTTGATGGTGTCGGTCAAAGAATTCTCGAAGAAGCTACAATACAGTATTTGAATAATTTCAATATGACTCTCATTGAAATAATGTTTGAGTTACCTAAAGCTCTATATGAAGTTTTAGAAATGAGGAGAGTGAATGCAAGAACTGAAGAAGAGAAAATGAGAGAATGGATACTTGTTTATCTATGTCTGGTGATGTCTATAGAAGAGATGAAGAATATTCTCAATGAAGCAAAAGGGGATTTTAAGAGCAAGAAAAGGGTGAATAAGCTAGCAATTGGGAAAACTGAAGAGGTGGCAAAAGACACTAAGAAAATCCTTAAGGCAATTCTAGTAAAGAACATATACAATGTTGTTTCTGAAGAAGCTCATGTTAAAGATATTCCATCTGGTTCGGGAATTGAAGAGGACACATTTGAGGATAGTATGAAACATCTAGATATACATGACACTAAAATTTATATGGAGACTGAAGCTCCTAAAATTGTGTCAGTTGATGAAATTGAAATTCCTGAAGCTAAGGAATAACCTATGACTGGAGAGAAGAAGGATGAGGCGAAGGAGATTCCTATGGAAGCAAGAGACACTGCTAAGGCAGTAAATGAGTTTTTGGAAGAGCAACAAGAGGAGTTTGATCCTGAACTAGTTAAAGGACCTATCAACTTGGCTACTTTATCCCCTATTCAGAAGTTGAAATTTGCATCATTTTCTCAAGCCAAGGCAAGGGAGGAGATTCTGAAATCTCATATTGAAGATAGTGAGCTGTTAAATCTTGCATCTTGTATTTTGGAGAGGCTCATGCCTTCATATGTTAAGTATTCATCTGATTCTCCATCCGGTTAGTTGAAGAAACCTGTTAATTCTATAAGTACTCACTTTGAGTCACCTGAAAAGTCAGCTATGGATAAGGTTCAGAAGGAATTTGATGTTAAAAGGTTTAGTAGGTTGAAGGGAATGATTGCTAATGATAAATATTTGTTAGCTACCTATGTAAAGAATATTCAAGGTGCTTTGTCTGAAGGTGGAAACATTTATAAGTCATGCTTATCATTGTCTAAATTCACTGAGGACATTGAAAAGAGAATGAAATAATATGAGAAACAGTTAGTAGATATCTCTCAAGCATTTGATCCTATAACCATTTCTGTTGGAAAGAAAGAAGGTCAAGTCATATTCATTCTTGAGAAGATTAAAATTCTAAAGCATAAAGAAGGAAAACTTTTTGAAAGCGTATTTGAGCTTAGAGGATTGATTGGTCCCAAAATGGAGACAATTCTTAGTGTATTAAAGGAAGCACAAGATGCTATGGTGGTCAGTAATTCGACGAACCTTGAGTCTGTAAAAATGAAATCTTACTTATTTTGCGGTCACATGATTATCTTGGAGAGTCTCAAAAAGAGCTGGGACACTAGTTTGAGCCTGTTCAAAAGTAATTTTGTAGATATATTCAAGTTTATGTAAGTTGTGGAAGCATGTTTGTACATATGTAGTTTGTTCATATCAATTTTGTTTTTTTTTGCACTAGTACACAAACAACAATATATGACTAAATAAAATACTAAAAATTTCATATAAATGACTAACTTTAGTCATGTGACTATTAATGATTTATTTGTAGACATTTATAACACCACTAAATTTATGACTAAATAATTTTAGTCATTTTTTTTAGTCATTAATTTGATCATTGATTTGATCATTGATTTAGTCATTTATTTAGTCATTGATTGTTGTTAACTAGTCATTTATTTAGTCATGGTATTCATTACTTTAGTCATATATTTAGTCATATATTTATTCATTAATTTAGTCATTACTTTAGTCATATATTTAGTCATTAATTTAATCATATATTTAGTCATTAATTTAGTCATATATTTAGTCATTAATTTAGTCATATTTAGTCATATATTTAGTCATATATTTAGTCATTAATTTAGTCATATATTTAGTAATTAATTTAGTCATTACTTCAGTCATTAATTTAGTCATTACTTTAGTCATATATTCAGTCATTAATTTAGTCATTTTTATTTACTAGTTTCCATTAATTAGTAGTAAATATAGTCATGAAATGAATAATTTATTAAATACCATAAATTTTATAATGCAAAACTAACATAATATTAAACTTGAACTAAAACATAAAAACAAATAAAAAATATTGCATATACGAACAAGCTACAACATGCTAGAATTAAAAGATTGATTCAACATCATGATAAATAAGTGTAATCTACAATAAAAAATTTAATGCAAATATATATATATATATATATATATATATATATATATATATAAAGTTACAAGATGTCAAAGCTGTCTAAGAGTATATATGTAAATATAAAGAAAAATGTCAAATTTGTCTAAGAGTTTTCAACTCTTTCAAATACACCATGATAATTAAGATCCCTAAACAACACATTCAAAATACTATATAAAACCAGTGAACCAAGATGTCTAACATTAACTAGTACATGAAAAACATGTTCAACTATGCCATTTTTTGCAAATATTTTAGTGGCCACCGTGTGAAGGTTCCCTCTTTCTCTTTCAGACGAACATCTCCATCTATTTTGTCTTCATAAACAAGAGGTATTTTACTTGTGACCTTTAAATTTTTTACATTTGCATCTCTTGTTCTTTTCAAGTTAATTATATGTACAATAGATAGGAAGTGAATCCGACCAATTCCCATAGCATCACCATCAAAGAGATCCAACACCCTAACTTTATCCCCTTCTTTGAGTTTATCATTAATACGTTTCTGCAAAAAGAAAAAAAAAACACATTATATTAGATAGGTAATGGTTACCCTTGTTTGCATAACAAAACAACCATTACTTAAATAGTACTTGCATGTGTGTGTTAAAATAATTGCAAAAGGATATTTTCAAAAATAATTGCAATGATCTAATTTACTAAAAAACCAATACTCATAGTAGTGTTTACAATGTTACTATTAACTTCATGCTAATCAGATACAAAGGCCACAAATATAAACATTACATTACCATGCATGCATACAAAACACATAAGGTTATGACAACACTATTACACAAAAAAAAGGTAGCTAATGCACAAAAAAAAAGAATGCAATATGAGAGCACTACTACTACTGCTGCAAGGTGAAGGTGAAATACATTGAAATGTACAATAACAATGGCATTAAAGCTCTAAAGCATAACCCGATGTAGTCATCATAACCCTGTCAATGATGACATATAAAAGAACAAAGAACAAAATGTATCAAGGTAACATATGATAGCCATTAAGAGCATTCATTGAGGAAACAATGTAGTCTTTCTTTGTGGCTTTCATAGTAGCAGTAAAGGAGTAACAAATAAGGTTGGATGTAGAGGTAACATAAACAATAGAGAAAGAGCCTTTCACTATTAGAAAACAGTGTAAGAGTATGCAAAAAGAAGTCAAGAATGATGTCCAATGAACAAGTAGTAGTAGTAGTGAGTTTCATGGTTGTAGCAATGAGTTTATTGCAAGGGCGGTGAGTTTTATGGCTGTAACAATGAGTTTAATGGATCAAGTAGAAAATATCATTACTAAGTAGCAAGAAAACATTAAGAGGAAGCAACAAGAATATCAAAAGAAACCTTTTTTTAATAACAATAGCCATAATGATGAGTTAATAGTAGATTTGTGAAGGAAAGAACAATAGGTATCATCCAATGAAAGAAGCAACACACTAAGTTCAAGATGTTGACAAGGTCAATTACAATGCCCTAAAATGTATTCAAGCATCATAAAGTATTGAAGTGCCAACAATCCCCACTGAAAAGTGACAAAGTAGGTACAATGATTGTTCTATGGGTTAAATTCAATGTTTTAGTTGTCTATTCACTATTTTATAAGCTTGTTCACTTTTGGGATCATAACAATCATTAATACATGAAGGGTTTCAGAATCAAGGAAAAGTAACATTTCATAGCACTCACCTAAAGTTCAACACCGCTAGTGCTATCAATATCAAGCATATACTCCTCAAATTTAGCATAATCAATGTCAACATTGTCCTGAAGTTGTGTAGCTTTGTGGAGAGATCTATTGACAGGGTCTTTTCCTTTTTGTTATGCTTTCATATAATTACTCTACATGTGGTTTAATCATCAAGGAATTCTTGTTTTTGTGTTGCTTTGATAAAATTTCTCTATATGTAGTTTAACCATCAAGCAAAAAAATATATCTAGATGAGTAATTCATGTAAAAAATAGTCAACAGAGCCTTTCCAAGCATAAAAGTCACAATAGGTGGAATGGGTGAAAATTAATTTTTGTAAACTCACAAACCCTCAACTCTATCTTTACAGACCCATTTCAACAATTTGACTACAAAATGCACAAAAATCTTCAAGAATCCACCAAATTAGAAACAAATTGAAGTTACCTCACCCAACCACCTAATTCAATGCAAAAGAGAACAAGGAAACCCTGCACAGGAAAGTACAAAAGCTTGGAACTGCAAATAATTAGAAATTTTTGAGAAAAGATCAAAATTTCAAGAGTTTTATTATTGCTTTATGATCCATAGCAGAAAAAATATTTTGGGAAAAAAATCGGCAAACCAAAAGTATAATTTTTTTTGAAAAAACTGGGAAAAAGTTTGAAAAAAATCAAGAAAAAATCAGATTTTAAAAAAAAGGTAAAAATTGTAGAATAAGAGATAAAAACTATTTTTTTGAAACTGAAAGGAATTTCCATAGCATAGAGATATAGAGATAAAATAAAATAAATATTTTAACTAATCAATTGTAAAAGATAGATTTTTGTAGTTTATATTCATATCATTGATTACATTGCACTGCACATCTTTCAAACTCAAAGCATTACTTCACATTGCATAACTAATAACTAGATGTTGATAGATGATAAAATTTCAATTACAATATAGTTTTTACAAAGTCAACCTAAGTAGTTATGCAATTACTTCACATTGTATAACTAATAACTAGGAGCAGTTGCCAATTGCATTTGCTTGTAATGGCATTCTATGAGACCACATTTCTTTGAGGCATTTTTTCAAACATTTCACTGCCTTGTCTATGCTACCACATTTTTCATACATGTCTACCAAAGCATTTTTTCAAATAGTTCACTGCCTTGTTGCTATGGCTAAAAACCTAAAACAAGTTATGGATGCTTGGAAAAATATATCAAAAGCATAACAGTAAGCAATAACATAGACAAAGTGGTGAACCTTTTGAAAAAATGCCTCAAAGAAATGAGGTCTCATGGTGATGGAATTCCATGACAATCAAATTGCTTTTTATTGTCATGGCATTCCATCACCATGAGACCTCATTTCTTTGAGGCAGTTTTTCAAAGAGTTCACTACCCTGTCTATGCTAACACATTTCTCATACATGTCTATCAAAACATTTTATCAAATAGTTCATTGCCTTGCTACTATGGATAAAAGCCTAAAATAGGTGCTTTCAAACAAGCTATGGATGCTTGGCTAAAAGCCTGTAGATTTTTTTAAAATCAAGATTAATTGGGATTTTTTGCAGATTTTTGCTTCTGTGGCCCACATTGCCAAATTGTCACACCCATAAATGAGTTTGAGACTCCATAATATTTCCTCATTCCTAAATAAAAATTAGCACTATCAGCCTAATAATGCCTCATAATGGAACCCCCATCATAGCCTCGCTGATGGCCCGATGAAAGCAATTAATAACCTTGTATCTGTGTAACAATATCCTATCAGGCTGACTCTTAAGGCATCCTCCTAGGCAATAGATTGATAGAGTCAACAAAAGAAAGCACATCATTGTAACACATGAACATCAGTGGAACGAATGTTTGCATTCCCCCGAAGGCCCGATATAATGAATGTTTACGTTCCCCCGATGAAAGTAGTTAATAACCTAATATCATTGTAACAATACCCTAGATCAGGCTGAATCCTAAGGCGTCCTCCCCAATAGACTGATAAAGTCAACAAAAGAAAGCACATCATTGTAACACATGAACATCAGTGGAACAAATGTTTACATTCCCCTGATGGCCCAATATAACCATGGATTATCAGGAATTAATATATATCAATGGAATCAGTCTTGTTTACCTTATTCATGGGCCAAAGGTGTATTAAGGGATTGGCACCCCCTTATGGTTTAAAAACCTACACTTCTGAGACCTAACAAATCATTCATTGATCTCATAATTATTTTTTCATAAAACTCACAGTCACAACATTTAGGACAGTCACAATGGATTTCAATGAAACAAAAGGAAAAAATTCATAGATTCACTGTTCTATATATGATCATAATACTTTGCATGGAGATCATGAGAGTAATTTTATAAAGGCATGTTGTGGAAAACATTTATGAAATTTGCAGACATCTTTAGAAAACAATATAAAGATGATATAGTTGAGAATCAAAATATTGAGGGATAGCCTCTTACCTGATTTGAACCCATGGAATTATGGTCATTCCATGGAGAAACTATAGGCTTAACAGAGGCAACCAATTGTGAAACTTTCTCAATGAGATAGTTTAAGAAACTCATTATATGTTGGTAGTCTTCATTTGAGTTGACATGATTTGGAGAGGCTCTTACTAGGCATTCAACAGATGGCTGTGAAATCTTTGTTGACGAACTAGATTTCCTCTTGATACTAGTACTATACTTAGTACAATCTAGTGCTACCATATAATTGACATCATCTTCTATACTTGCTTCTCTATTATTTTGTTCCACCTAAAATACAATGTCAGTTTGAACATATAGTCAGTTCAATAAAAAATTGAAATAAATAACACAATGTAAATTGAACCAAAAATCCATACACTTACTCCACATTTGTCCATTTTGGTCTGCAACCCACCTTAGCCAAATGTATATTCAGTCCTCACATTATCTCTTGCTCTCTTGATTTTGTTACTCTTTGTCAAATATTCTTCGGAATGCATACTTTCTTTCAATGCCTCCCACTATTTGGGAGATAGAGTGGAGTCTAACATCTCTTTTCCCTCCATGATTATTTTTTTGCAATTGTATCTAAAACTGTTCATCAAAAGTCTCATCTTGTGCTTGTAATATTTTCTAGCGATTTTTCCACCAATAGTTTCAAAGGAATTTTCCATTTTTTGTATAAAATATTCCTCATTTCATGGATCTTGCCCTACAAAATTTGATTTGCAGATATCAAAATGGTCCCTACATCTTACACCCAACTCAGAGGCCCACCTTGCAATATTTTTCCCAATGGGTTCACCATCTCTTGATACCTCAACCAAGAATGGCTTCTTCCCTTCTAATATTCTTTCTTTTGCATTCCTCTCTATAGATCTATATAAATCTTGACTCAATCTTTCTCTTTTAACATAAGCAGGAACATCTTCTATTTCACCACTACAAATATTTATGGCTGATCCACTAATTCCTTCAAAAGTTGCAGATGCGACAAGTGCACTCTCAGGAACATCAGATGCAAACAGACTCTCTTCATGACTTTGATTAACCAGAACTTCATGCTCCTTGGCCACATCATGTGTGGCATGAATAGGTAGATCAGTAGTGATCTCTGAAAATTTCACTTCATCGTAACTATTGTTTTCACCAACTTCATTTGTTGAATCACAAAAGCGTTGGCTTCTATGAGCTGCCAGCACTATATCTTTACTTCTTTTTTTTCTCTACATTTTCTTTGCTCTCTTTTTCTTTCCTATAAAACAAAAAAAAAATCATATCATGTCATATACATAAATATCTTGCCTATAAAATTTCATTAAGCAATATTAAACAAATAATTTACTACTTAGTGGATTTACAACTTGCCTAGTTGACGTCAAACCAAGACGTGATAAATATTCATTATTCTTGGCCACACATTATTCACGAAAGCACTCATAATCTGTCATTGGAATTTCAACATTGTGATCACTATCATCTAATTTGTGCTTTAAATTATTTTTCTTCATTTCCTGATGTCCACAAAAATAATAATGTATAAATTAGCAACTTGATACAAAGATAATTAACCATAATATAAATTGCATGAATACAAGTTTATGAGGTCTTAGTTTTAATGAACAGTCATTAAAACATGTACGAAGTCTAAAGCACTACAAACAACAACAGTCATTAGATGTTGTGGGTATTTCAGTCAATGGATATTAAATAGTGCCATGTAGAAATGCCAGTTGCATAAAAAACTTAGCAATGTCTTAGAATGAATCCATCAAATCTTTAGCAATAATGCTTTCATTCATGGTTCAATAAAAAAAATCTATATTACCAAATTTAACTGGACATGAACTTGTAGCATGGCAACCATTTTGTACAACTAAACCAATGCTTTTCTTAGGTGATAGAACCATCACTAAGAAATGTCTATGGTATTTGGTGATTCTTACTTATGTTGTTCTATTACGTAATAATTTGTTCATAACATCCACATACATTCATGAAGGGGCATATTTCATGAAAAAGAATAGATATGTTGGAGTGGATAGTGAGTTACAAGCAAGGAATGCCATGATTTGAGGACTAAGTAGTCAAACAACGGTGAACTTCAAGATACATGCAAAACAGTGAAGAACATTTGATCAAAGTAAAAAAAAGCAATGACCTTATAGTATATAAATATACATATCAGACAGTGATCTCTAGTGCATAAAGTCAGAAGCACAAATGCTGATAACAGTGACATCACTATTAAAAAGAATGTGAAGACAACAAAGGATGTGAGAAACATGTAATGCCAAAATAGTGGGGATATAATGAGGAAATGCTTCTATTGCAATGGGGAATCACTGTATTAATGCCTTGAGCATTGACAAAAAATAGTGATCAATCATCAAGGATTGTATACTACTGCTATAAATAGTGAAGGAATAGAGAACAAAAGACCATATCAGTGAGGAAACAAGTGCCACAGTGGGTGAAAGATCCAAGAAATGAAGACAACAATGAGAAATAATTTCATGACAGTGAGTAGTCAATGCCAAAGTAGTTCACAAGACAATGGTATACAATAATATTACAAAATAGGGCTAAAGATAATGCCATATTAGAGAAGACATTGCTATTTTAGTAAAAAAGTGTAAAATAAAACATAGAAACAATGTTTAACAATGTTTCAATGATGGATTTTATAAAGGATGCTAGAACAATGACAGTGACAAAGAATGTATATATAAAAGCAGTAAATAGTCCAGAGGAGCTGTCAAGAAAAGATCATTGTCAAAGTAAAACAATGATGGTATACATATTCATATTGCATTCATTATGAAAATGTATTCATATTGCATTCATTATGAAAACATATTCATATTGCATCCTCATTTTTATATGAAAACATATTCATATTGCATTCATATAGCAACTTTGTTCAACATTAAAGCTTTGAAACAGGTATTAGTCTGAAGGTCTGTGTCCTTAAAACATAAAACAGTCTTAAAACAACATAAAAGTCTTACATAAAAGGTCATAAAATGGGGCTCATCAATAATCATCTAGGAATTTCCAGCAAGATCAGAATCCTAATCACTCGTTTATGCATCTACTTGATTTTCTTCCTCATCCTCATTTGTGACATGCAATACATTATCTCTCACAATTTCTTCATTGGTAATCAAAATCTCTTCTTCTGAAAACAATCCCTCATTGTCTCCATCCACTTCTTCGAATGTTTCTTGTAAATTAACATATTGCCCATCAAGCATTACATCAAAAACTTCCATGAATTTTCATCTCGAACAAGACTCTGTTTGAATGTCATATGACCAACCTTGGATTCTTACATCATCATTTAGAAATGATTGGTTAATTTGAAGAGGGGAAACATACAACTCTTCTATCTCTGATAAAAATTGTCGTGTATTTGCAGGTACAAATCCATACTCATCAAATTGTACTGCGGATGGTTGGATCCACTTACATTTTAATAATATAGAACTATTTTCACCAAAATCCACTTGAATAATTTTTTTGATGAATCCAACATAAAATTTCTTCTCAATTTCATGAAGAAATTCAGCACTAACAACACAATCACAATTTGTCTTTCCTTTGTCTTTTTCTTCCACTCTTAAATGACTACCATAGGTCCACATTCCACTAAAACGCATAGCCCATAAATGTGGAGGTCATGAAATCTCACTTTCCTCTATTGTTATATCTTGAACTTATTTTGCATCACTGATTACATTAGTAATCCATTCTTCAAATTTTGGAAAAGAATCAAGTCCAATCAAATGATGACGTCTACGCCTTTGAGGTTGATGTTGCATCCAAGTTTGATTCTCTTCTTCATATTTTGTACATAGAATAATGATGTATAAATAGTAAGATTAATAATATAAATGTGTAAATGCAATTGAGTAAATAAATTATTGTGTAATTTTTTTTACCCATGCCACTTATCGAATAAGGATGTGTTTTGAAGAATAAAGGCATGTATTGCACTTCTTTCTTGATATGATAGATTGAAGTGACATACATTGCCTTCTAATACTTCACCTGCAACTCTCTCATCTTCGTCATCATCCCATACACATCGATTGACATTTTTAAAATCCTTCATATATTATGTGCAAAATCCCATGGCCTCTTGCATTGAATATCCCTCTGACATGCTGCCTTCTGGTTTTTCCCTAGTATGGACAATTTTTTTCAAAACCTTCATATATCATTCTATAGGATACATCCATCTCATTCTTACTGGCCCACAATTCTCTAGTTCATATTCTATATGTATTAAAAGATGCATAGAATTGTTAAATATTGCTGGTGGAAATTCTCGTTCTAATAGACAAATGACTTCAACAACCTCCTCCCTCAAACTATCAAAGTTTGAAGGATCTAATACATGTAAACTCAATCTCTTTAATATTAGGCCCAACCTTATACTTTCCAATCTTGGCCCCTTTTCCAAACTTGATATATTTACCACAATAGGTAAAAATTCTCGATTATGACATGATAGTCATGGGTATTGAGGCCTCTTAAGCTATTAATGTTAGTTTGGCTTCTGATGCTGCTACTTATATATCCAATGGGAAAGTGAGTCTGAGACATCAACTGTAAGAATTGTGCATGTTGTTCCTTTGTCCAGACATAAGGAGCACTAGGTTTTCTATATTTTCCATTATCATATTTTTCAGCCCAAAGATTTCAACGAATCTTTATTTCACAAAAGTCTTCATGTGATGAAATAGTATCAAGAGCACCTAAAAGAGTTTCTATAATAGCATAAGCTATATTTTTCTTAGTATGCATAAAGTCAATAGTATTCCTAATGACTATATCCTTAAAGCATGGCAACTTATACAATATGCACAACTATTTTACACTGATTTCATTACATGGGTCATATCTATTGCCAGCAATCCCGTCATTTTCATTAAATGACATTATTTTTTGTCTATTCTCAACAATGTAATCACCTGTTATTAGCATTGGCGCTTCATGATTCTCTTCTTGACCATTGAAACATGTTTTTTGTCGACGATATGGATGATCCATTTTAAGGTAAGCACAATTTCCACAATAAATAGACTTATGCAAACTTCTTGAGTGTCTCACGAAATCCTTAAAGTTGCAAGCAGGACATGCATGGTATCCATGAACAGAGAGACTAGACAATGTGGCATATGAAGGAAGATCATGAATCGTAAACAATAAGGAAGCTCTTTTAAAGTGAATTTGATTGAATGACCATCCCTTAGAGATTGAATTGCTTTAATTCCTTTCCAAAATTCCATTAGCTCATCATATAATGGCTCTAGATAAGCATCTATTGTATCTAAAGTCACACTTTTCTTTCCTGGTATAATCAATGATAACATTAAGAAAAATGGTTTAGTTGCTAATCATGGAGGAAAGTTATAATTTATTAGAAACACTGGCCAAGTTGACCATTTAGTACTTTGATCTGAGAATGGGTTCACCCCATCTAGAGCCAAACCCAACCTTATATTACGAGGATCTTGAGAAAAATCGGGCCATCTGTTATCAAATTTCATCCACGTCTTGGGTAAAAGCACAAACTTGTGTCACACTTTATATAAAGGAATCGGCCAACAACCAAAAAAATTATGAACTTCGACCACATAAAAGTGGTCTTTATGTTTTGAATTTAAAAATGGTGTAAACTAATGAAATGTAGAACTTTTGGTGTAGTTTATTCCTATAATTTTTAAAAAAATTAAAAAAAATGTTTTCATTATGTTTTTATCAATTTAAGGACAAATTTTGGAATGTTGAAAATTTCATAAAAGAGTGAATTCACGGGCCATCAAGAAACAAATTGAAAAAAACTTCATTTCTCCTTTTTTTTTTTTCCAAATAGGTAACTTCAATATCTTGTGCATGGAAAAAAAAAATCACATTTTGATGTATATTTTTCTCGTAATAACATTTTAAAGTCAAACATGTCAGAATTTGATAGTTTTCACGGACCGTAAACTAATTTAAATTTTTTTAATCATTTTCAAAAACCAAAACATACCCTTTTGAAGTAGACACTCTCCTCTTGTGCCCCATATAAGATTTAAAACATTTTAATAAGTTTTACTATCTGTTTTTTAATATCTAATCAGCCTCTTTTTTATTTTTAAAACCTACTTGCATTATTTTAAAAATAATATATATTAAAACTAATCAAAATATTATTAAAAATATATATTTGGATTCTACACTTTGAGCTCTCCAAAAGGGTATTTTTATTTTTTGCAGAAAGATCAATTTGACTAGAGAAATACTCGGTCAAAGATGAATGCTTCAAAAGATTCTGAGAAATGATGAGTTGGCTACCATGTAGGATGCCAACTAGACATTCTCGGCTGAGAGGGTTTCGGCTGACAAGGTTTCAGCCAAAACCTTCTTGGCCGGTACTAGCTTGACCAAAAAGTAATCGGCTGGAAACCCACTGACCGATAAGAACTCGGCCGAAAATGACTGAAATTAAAAAAAAAAATTATTTCTAATTTCTCAACTTAAGAAAATTCAAAAATAACAGATATTTCAAAATATTCGACTATTTTACTCTAGTTACAAGCTTTTTAAAATATTTATGCTATATTACCTGTACATGTTTCATGGAAAGCTCATGAGTGTACAAATTTGTATGTAGGCATGAATTCAAATTTGAGTGCAATTTGTGATGGAAAATCCAAGGACTAGGTCAAGGAACTATGATCGAACATGAGTAAGACAAAGAAAGAGAAAAGCGGATGAAGGAACATCTAGTGAACAAAAACCCATGGAAAATATTGATGATCAAGGTGACGTACAAGTACATGAACAAACTGAACCTAGTACTAATATAATTTTTTTGGACTATGGCATGGAAAATATGATGGAGATGGATGAAGATTCTCTTTTCAATAATATTTCATCTAAAGATGTGTTATCTAAAAGCACATTAAAATTACACTCTCAAAAAATATAGGATGAATTTTTTGAAGGGAAATCTCTAATTGGAAGAGCACAATTACTTGCAAAATTATTTAGATGAAAAGAAATGACCCCTATTTTGGAGTTGTTAGGGGTTGATAATAGGAAAAGTTCATCATATTTAAAACAAAAAAATGTTGAAAACTTGAAAGAAGCATTGGAATGTATTGAAAAGAAGAGTCAATCTAGTGATTTAAGTGTTGCACATAGAGCGTTGATGACTGTAATTTCTAGTAAGAAATTATCAGATAGAAGACAAGTTCAAGAAATTTCTAAATTACTAAATGTTTCTAGGAGAACTATTCAAAGGTATAATGAAAAGAGAAATGAAATAGATGGAAAAATTGAGAAAAATTGCGTAAATATTTTTAGGGTTCCTAAAAAAGATAGAATTTCAGAAGATGTAAAGAAACAGGTAGTTGAATATTGGACCACCCACTCTTGTGTTTCTTCCAATAGAAGGATATTATACAAATAATAGGTGATGATGGTATAAAAAAAAATTCATCCAAAAAATTTTATAGATACAACACAAAGTGAAATTTTTGAATCATTTAAACAAGAATTTTCAAATGTGAAGATTTGTCAAAGGATGTTTGAAACACTAGGACCATCATTTCTACATATAAATAAAATACGTGAAACTTGTTGTCGAAATCATGTTGAATTTGATCTACACCTACAATCATATAGAAAAGTTATGGCAACAATTGATCAAAATTTAGCCATCCCTGGAATGACAACACAATTTGTGAAGTCTCTTCTATGTGAAAAATCAGAAAATTTGGATGAATTCAATGTTTAGGTTATAAAAAATATATGTAATGATTGTGGAGATATGAAGAATCTTTTACATGTTGACAATAATGAAATTCAAGTTACTTGGAAGAGATTTGAATATGATACATACTTAACGAAGTCAGGAGTTGAGGCCAAAAAAAATGTTCTCAAAGAGAGTGGATTTCCTTACAATGAATTCATGAGTAAATTTTGCAATTTCATATATCCACATATCCAACATTGTCATGGTGCAAGATGGCAAGCTAAGAAATTTTGTGATTCAAAGAATTGTTTTCCACCAAGTTGTATTCTCTCTATTGTAGATTTCTCTGAGAACTATACATTTAGTCCTCAAACTGAGATCCAAAGTCAATATTATCATTCAGAGCAAGTTGCAATCTTCGTGCAAGTTTGCTACACGCATGCATAGTTAGCGGTCGATGGAATACAAAGTAGCAAAGATGATAGAATTATCATCAAAGAGGTTCACTTTTATATCAGTGATGATACGAATCGTGATAGAAGCTATGTAGCTCATTGTTTCAAAATGTTTTTTGAAGACCTAAGAAGACGTGGCATAAATCAAGAACAACATTGGATATGGTCTGATGGATGTGCTAGTAAGTACATTGTTTTTTAAATTATTATTTTTAATTTATATTTACTTTTAACTTTGAGACTTAAATTGTTTGATTTATTAAATCTATATATATAATTACTTTTTTGAACTAATTTGGTTTTCAAGTGTTTAATTATTTGTAACTTCATAGGACAATTGAAGTCTACAAAATCTTTTGTTTGGTTAAGCAGTCAACATGCTAGATGCAACACCAAATTTTTTGTGAAATTTTTATGAGAGTGGACATGGAAAAGGAGAGCACGATGGAGGAGGAGCATGTGTGAAGCTTGCACTTCGTCAACATGAACTTGTTGGTATGTAAAGTTTTCACCATATATATATATATATATATATGTCCAATTTAGCTTGATATTTTTTAAAAGATTAGATATATATATTTAAAAACTAAATTAAATTATTTTAAGTTCCTTGAAGGTAATAGGTGAAAAATTGTGCCAACTTGTGTGTAACTTGTAGGTAATGCCATATGGAATGCAAATGAAATTGTTGAATGGTGAAAAAGTCATTGTTTTGCTTGCGACTCAACATACAACACACAATATTTTTGGGAAGTTACAGGTACATTTCTAGTCAAAATTTGTTAAAATTTTGAATTTCAAAGTTCAAGTATATACATGATTTCAAATTGAATTTAAATAGATATTGATCGATCAAATCCTTATAATTGTCAAGCAATTCATGGTATTAGAAATCTACATCAAATCATGATAACAAGGAGTAGTAGGCCTTATGCAATTAATGTGAGAGAAAAATCATGTTTTTGTGTTGATTGCATTGAGGACAATGCAAATATTGATCAATGTGAGAATATTAGAGATGGGTATGTTTCACAATGGGAAATGAAACAATTAATATCAATGCCTCCTTTTGCTAAAGATGACAATTCGATGTCTACGATCCACTATATTCAGCTGATTATGAACGTGTTCTGATTTAGTTGTTACAGGTATGGAAATTGATTAATTTAGTTAAAATCAATATTTATATATATATATATATATATATCCCATATTTATATTCGCCCAAATGTCCAATAAGCTACATCCCAGGAGACGTTGTAGTTAGAGATCCGGATCTAAGATGTACGCAACCATTATTGAAGGCTATATTATCATAACAAATAAAGATATATAAAATGGTGGTATTTATTATTATAGGCCTGCCAAGACAAAAGGTTCTACATTATAGTCACTTAGTTATAGCAACAAAAATAAATTTAGAAACTTTACCTAAAAGAGGATGTGCCAACAAAAGTGGAGGTTTCTATTGAAGATCATGAAAAGATTTTAGAAATAATTAAAGATAGAGAGGATGAGATTTATATGTACTAGGAGCTTAAGTTTTTTTTGGATATATGTACACATTTATGACTGGATCTATAATATATATTTGTATTGATTGGACATGTGACATGATTTAGAATGGGTTTTTTTTAGAATGTGACATGTATGTTAGATCATATATATGCTTGATACAAAACCTAGTGACTTAAAAATGTTTTCATTTACATTTTCCTAAATTCCTTTAAATCATCTAAATTTCCAATTGCGTTTTTACATGTTGGACATGGTTTATTCTTTTAAGTTCACTCAAGAATCTTCAAATTCATTTTTTTGAATTATCTTAGATCATACATATATATGTACATGCACACAATTTACTTGAAACCTAACTTGACTTAGAAATTAAAAAGTTCATGTATTTTTCCTTAGAAATTCCTTTATATCATCTCTAGATTCCTTGATTGTATTTTTATGTTTGACATGGAATTGTTAAAATTTCACTTTCAAATCTTTGAATTTAAATATTTGTTCAACTCCACTTATATACATGAGCTAGATTGAATATATATATATATATATATATATATATATATATATATATATATATATATATATATATATATATATATATATATATATACGTGCAACAATTTGTACAAAACCTATTTTATGTTCTAATTTTGCATTTAAATTTAAATGTTCCATGGAATTATTAAGTTCACATGAATCTTTCATTTAATTTGAACATTCAACTCAACAAACTTATATTATCTAGTTGATTTGGTGTTTGAGTGGTGAAGAATCTAGACATAAATGTTGTCTCTAGTTTTCTTTATTTTTTATACATTACTAATGCACAACATTCAATAATTTTAAATGATCATTTGGATTTTTATGTGTCCTAATCATCACATCCTAATTTTATTATTTTCATCAGGTAAGCATCCCCCATCCTAATCATCAATTTAAGCTCACTTTATCAAGTAATAACCCATTTAACCATAATAATCCTAGAATCATTTAAAAATTATCCAGATCCATCTCAACCATACATCCATTCTCCATCCTTAATAAAAAATCATCACTTGAACATCAAAAATTGGTTACTTGGTCTCAATCTAGTCCATATCTTATATTGTCCTTTTGTCATCACCCAAAGCTTTCAACATCTAGGGACCTTATCCTTAATCTAGACTATCATCCATTTCAAATCCAATCTCCTAATAAAAAAGATCACTTGACCTTATAATTTGATTTCATCTTTAATCCAAATTTTCTTAAGAACATTATCTCCTATCTTTTAAGTATAGTTATCAAATCCATTTTGTTAGTGTTAGATTGTATCCAGGTTCTCTTGGTTTGGTCTTTCTTGTCGTGCCTCAAGGTGCATTGGAATTTATGAACATTGTATTGAATCATAGTGATGGTGTTTGTGGTGCTTGATATAGCTACATTTTGGCATCAATTTAACTTTGTTTACCATGTATAGCTTGAGA
The DNA here is from genome assembly GCA_007258455.2 of Sequoia sempervirens. NCBI lineage: Eukaryota > Viridiplantae > Streptophyta > Pinopsida > Cupressales > Cupressaceae > Sequoia > Sequoia sempervirens. The sequence goes on from VDFB02000013.1 coordinate 141,695,654, forward strand.
CCATGTATGTAATGGTCCATCTTTCCAGTACAATTAAATATGGATTGATCAATTTTTAATTTATATAGAATTGTCATCTAGGACTTGATCTAGATACTTATATTAAATGTGCATAACTTTCAAGATTTAAATATATCAATTTCCAATTGCTTATATATAAATGTTCCACATGGAATTCTTAAACTTTCAAGACTAGAAATTTGATTTCATTTACATTCAACTGGACACAAGTATAGCTCATCATCTAGTTCAAGAATTATTTGCATGCACATTCAAATGAACATGTGTATTAGATTATATGGAATTCTTAAGTTCATGTATAGCATGATATATGCACAATTTAAATGTATTTAACCTAGAGTGACTGTAAAAATGAATATTTAGAGCTTTAAAGAATTCAAGAACTATCATCTATTTCCAATTACATTTTTATGTTCTACTTTAAAATATAGCATTAATCTCAAGCATATTTGCATTCAAATTTTTCCATTTCTTGACCTATATATTAAAGAAAAATTCATTTGAACTATTTATTTAAATTAATTGTGTACATGTCCATCTTTTTAAATTTACAAATAGCGTCCATTAGATAGTGGACAACATTTTGATTTCATGATGTAAATAGATATGTACAACAAATGCATTTGAACAAACCATAATTTGAATTAAAATAAAGGTACTTGTTCCTTGCTAAATAAATAAAACCATAAACTAATAATGCACGATGTATTTATAGATGTAATGTAAGTGAACATCAAACCATAATAATGCACGTATATAACAAACCTAGATTCAAACCATAAAACATAAGTACAACACATGTGCAAATGTTCAATACATAAATCATAAAAAGTGTCTCCAACATGTAATAATTTGATCTCAAACATGTAATACTATAAAATAAATCTCAAAGATAGGGATGTCTGGTATGAATAGAATCATCAGATCTCTAGCCCAATCTATCTCCCGATCTCTCCCTCAACCTCTCCCTTGATCCATGGCTTGATCTCTCCCTCGATCCACAACCCGATATCTCCCTTGATCCATGGACCAATCGCTCTACTGATCCAAGATGTGTGGATACATGTCCTGATCCAAGAACTCTCAATCTATGTCCTGAGCCTCGTCCCAACCCTTGCATGTGTTCAAGTACATATATGTAAAATTATCTAAAATTACAATGTATTTGAGTTCAATGTGTTCAAACTTAAACATCAAGTAATTATTATTTTTATTATTAAATTTAAATCTACCTCATCTACATACTACGTGGGATCACCATCATGCTCCAAATTTCCAAAGTTTGACAAATCACTATACTACTTAAAATTTTCAAGTACACAATTTCAATATGGATTTAAACAACTAGAAGTTTTTAAAATGCATTACATAATTTTTTAGAACATAATTTTATATATGTATTAAAATTATAAATTGAAAGTACCTATCGTGCCTACTCGATGGCTCTACCAATGTTACTAAGATCACGAGAATGGAAAGACATCACAGGGGGGCTCTGTAGCATGTATAGTATCATTGGCAAAAAGAAGCTGACTATATGTCACATGGACAAGATTAGGTGTCGCAGTAGCCTCAACGTGACATGTAGCATCCTGACAACTACCTAGACAAGCTAAAGGATCAATAGAAACATGATGCACATGGGATCTAGTAGGCTGATGTGGAATATCCTAAGCTACATTTTCCACCCTGTGGCTCGTATGTGTATGAGGATATCGCTGTCTAATATAGTCTGGTACCCTGTCAAGAGTGATCCCATGGTCCTCACTGATAACCTGATATGCTGCTAGTAAATCCAAAATTGAGAGTCTAGACATATTACGCAGAGTCATGTTGGTCATATACTCGACATCTGTAAGAGTAGGTAGATCAACATTAATGAATGGATCATACAATGTAGATGTAGCCTCAGTGGGAGGAAGGTTGATCCGCGAGCATAATAAGTATCTACCAACTCGATCGGATGAAATCTGATCAATATGCGTCATAATAGAGGTAATGTTATCAAAAATTTGACTCTGAGTGGAGCCTGTTGCTGCCTCCCCTACTACTGCCAATTCCAAATGTTTTGATAAAACGAAAAGGTTTGGGCCAACTAATGCCCTCTTGTCCACAAGCAGTGGCAAATTTGAAGGTCTAAACTATGGTTTGTTAGAGAAATGGCCTTTTACCCTGGCCAACATGCTCAGGATAAGATGTGTAGTCCACCTCTATATGTAAATTAAATTTTTCATATAACTGTTTGACAAAATACAGTGGCAACTAGTCATTGTGAGGCCATCTATGATGAACTGCCAACCATCTAGGGTATATGAATGGAACAACAAGAGGATCCTCACACCTTGTAACCATTTATCCTCTAATTTTATTTTTTCCTCTATAAAATGGGAACATGGATATCACATTTTCACCCGAAACTAATTTGGCAACTTCTCTATGTTTCACTGTGCCAGTAACACTCCTGGCAAGAGAAAAATAAAACTGCTCAATGCTGATTTCATCATAAGGATTGTATGATCAAATTGTCTCGACCATCTTAATAATCTCCTGTCTAATAGTGACTAATCTATCTCGATTAGCTAAATTGGGGGAGTTGTGAATTGTTTTCTCTAAACATTTTAGAGCATTGTCTAATCTAGCAATACTATCCTGAAATATATTTGATCTAGTTTGAGCTTCTCACTTCAAATGAGGGGAATGATGAGATCCCTCATCGGCCATGATATAAATAAACAGATAGAGATTTGCATATCATTAAAACAAAATTACATGATGAACTAAACAAATTTAAATTGAAATTTTTTCAAAACTAAAAAAATGTATATATATTTAAATTAAATGTAAAATTTTCAAGTTTCAACCAAGAATAAATATGGAAAAAATATATTTATCCTTTCAACCACTCTATACTAGAATTCGATCAAAATAAAAAAATTCTCTTCATTACAATTGGTCACATATATAGCCTTTCTTTGTAATCAATTATTTTTTAAATCAAACACTAAATAAAAAGGTTAACATTTCCTTAATTTTTTGATAACTTAAAACATATTAAAGTAATAACTAAAATTCTTTGAAATAAATTCCCTAGGAATAAAATATAAACATTGTATATTTTGTAGGCACAATATCTCCTTTGATATCATCTTTTTCTTTCATGAAAGATGAATTTAGGCCTCGGGAATGATATGTTTGATTAGAAACCTTGGCCTTGTAAGCATGGAATGGTTTATTTCATCATATAATTTATTTTCTTCTTCAGTGAACTTAACTCAATAGTTCACCTTTTGTAACAACTTAGATAACATAAGAAATTTGACAACTCCAAAGAGACTTTCAATACATTTGTGTATGTACATATATACATTTATGTGTATGTATGTATGCGGGAGTGCATGTGTACATGTATATACATATATATATGTGTATGTGTGTATGTACATATGTAATGTATGTATATATGTACATATGTATGCATATTTGTGTATGTGTGTATGTACACATGTGCATACATGTATGTATATGCATGTATGTATATATACATACATGTACACACATGTACATGACATGCATATATATATATGTATATATGTGTATATACATAAATATGTATGCATAAATATATATATGCACATGCACGTGCATACATATACATACATATATTTATGTACATACATACTCAAGTACATACATACATACACATGTATTCATACAAATGTACATGTACATATATGTGCATACACACATACACATATATGCATGTACATACATACACACATACATACATATATATATATATATATATATATATATATATATATATATATATATATATATATATATATATATATATATATATTATATATATATATATATACATACATACATATATAATACATACATACATACACACATACACATATATGCATGTACATACATACACACATACATGTATGTATATATATACATGCATACACACATACACATACATATATATAATACATACATACATACATGTACACATACATGTATGTGCATTATGTACATAATGTATACATGTACACACATACACATATATATGTACAAACGTGCATACATATATGTATGCATGTACATGTACACATGGTGAACTAAAAATTTGGTGTTTTCAATTTAGAATTTATAGAAATGTAAATTTAGGAAAAATGTATGTATGTACATACACATGCATTTACATATATTGTGTACACATGTATGTCTAAATATTAATTTTCCAAGCAAACTATCATGTCCCCTTTTTTAGCTAAGGAAATAATTTAATAATTTAATTTAAGTTGTCTAAAAAGTAACTTTAATTCTGAAGCAAGAATAAAATGATTTGTATTTGTTTCCTATTTAATTTGTGTTTTTGTCTGTTATGAATGGTTATGGCTATGAGGATGGGTAGCTTGATAAGGCCCCCTACCCATGATTTCATAAGCAAGGAACACCTAAACCATGCCCAAAGTACATCCATCCTCAATGTAGAGGATATTTTTCAATCTTCTATTAGAGATTGCACCAACTTACGTTGTGCCTCACAAGTCTTTATTCTCACTGCATCCTACGACAATCTTCTATAACCCACTAGAATACTTCTGCAAGTACATACAGGGAAATAAATTCCAACTAAATGCTAAGATAAACAATCAAGGTGTGGAACAAAGTAGGAGAACAACAAATAAAATAGAGGTGATGAGAAGATTGTGGACACTATTCCATCCCCATAGAAAATATGCCTCAAACATGATGATTGTTGATATCAAATACTATGCATTGTACTACCACTCCCCAAATTGATGGAAATTTCTTAAATGAGTGAATAAAGATTTGATGTGATATAAATGATGTTTAAATAAATACCCCTAGGTTCTTTTAACCTTAGCCTTGTTCACATATGCTTTCTCATTGTTATTGTTTAGAATGTTAGAGTATCCTTTAGGGGGCTTCCAAACCAAACCATTTTTATCTAATTTGAAGCTTGTTTTATGGAAAATGTATCCCAGATTACACATTTGCTTTCCAAATAGTCAGCAGGTCTACTGACTTCTCTGTAGCAATGCTAAAATGGGATATAAATGAATTTAGGCTGAAGATCCTTGGTTTCCTTTCTAAGGATATCAAACTTCCAATTGGATGTCAATCCTATGGTCATCGCATTAGTTACAAGTAAATGCATATTCCCTTGAGAGCTAATCAACTTTCTCAACTATCATGATAATGTTGATACTTATGTTCTCTAGAATTTCATGTATAAGCCCATTTGCCACAAATATGATACATGTTGTATCCTAAAACTCTATTCACTCTTTTCCTTCCTAAGAGAATTGTAAGTCTCCTACAAATAGGCTTCCTCTTTATTGTAACTAAATGCAAAAATAATTTGTTTTTGATTGATTGTAATTTGTTTTTAGTGTATAACCGAGTGTGGGTTTTCTGGAATGACCTACATAGATATAAGTTGTTGATGTTTTGGGTCTCTCTGTAGGATCCATTATTTTCAAAAATTATAATTGTACTTGAATTATAGATAATCTGGCATCTTCCCTCTCCATTTGTAAGCTTCTGAAAGAGGATTCAACCCTTTCTTTTTATCTCTTAGTGATAAAACTCTTTCTGCTTAGTTTCTCATTAACATTTTTTGGTACCCATATTTGGATTTTCTTAAGCTGTAACAAGTGATTGCAAAGACAAACACATTTTTATTTTGAGATGACTTCCAACTTTAATTCAATACTTATGCAATAACTAAATAGTTTTTGTTATTGGCAGACCTACCTGCAATCTATGACAGTAAGGTTAGAAGAATGGAGAGTTAATCAAATTGACATTGAAGAATGGATGGAACATCGACAACTTCCTTTAGAGCTGCATGAGTTTGTTTGATGGTATGATCAATACAAATGGATGGCAACTAGGGGAGTTGATGAAGAATCCCTACTTAAAATTTTTCCCATGGACCTTCGCCGAAACATAAAACGTCACTTATGTATGGATCTCATGCGAAGTGTAAGAACAAGTTTTCAAAATTTGTGAATTTCCATATTATTGCGAGCAGTATTGGGTTGAGCCTGAGGATATTTCTATGAGAATAATATATTGGAGGCAATATGCATAGATTTCTAGGTATAGTGGTAGTTTCTATTCAATATTAGTTCCTTAGGTTAGCTTTAAAAGATCACCTCAAAACTTGTTTTAGGGGTTTTTAAAGTGTTTCTTCTTACAACTTTCAGTTGATAGTCAATGTTTTTAAACATTTAGATTTTAGTGTATTCCATATATGCAGAAATTATTATTAAGTTTGTTTGTAAGCCTTCTAACAGGCTATGCTTTCAAACTGAGCTCTTTCAAGAAGGAGAAGGCTAAGGAGATTTTATCATATTTTTCTCACAAAAGCCTAAATTTCTAATCCACCAGAAAAATGGTTTAAACAACGAAATATGATAATGTTATGAATTAATCATAACCAAATCTATGTATTTCCTTCATCAATATCACAAACAACACAATTTTTCATAACATTCAGCCAATAAAATGGAAGAGTAGAATTTCTTTCAACAAATCAATGAAACCCTAATTCCAAATACATCACAAAAATATCTCAGACGAAATACAACACACAAAACTGGAATCAAAGTATACATCAAATTACCGTGGAAAGAACCTGGGTATATATGGGTGCTATTGGTCTTGACCTCGGTTGATGAGCTCTCGTCCTGAACCCTTTCGCCCAAGCATTCAAAATGGTCGGACTATTGTTTTTTTTAATTTTATTTTGACATTTTTGACCGACACCTTTTCGGCCGAGAAGGTTTTGGTTGAAAGCCACTCGGCTGAAAGATTACCAACACGTAGGTGCCATGTCACTACCCCATGGCTTCAGCCGAAACCCTCTCAGCCAAGAATGTGTTGGCCGAAAGTAATTCATTCAGAATTACTTTTTTGGCCAAAAGTGTGACATAGTTTTGTGCTTTTACCCTCTTATAATTAGACACATGTCATTTTTTTCCATTAGTGCTCTTATTTTTGGCATACCACTGCATAAGTTCAACAATGTCTATGCACCTATACATTCAGAGTAATCGTGGGATTATTGGGAAGTGGCAAAGAACCTTTCTAGGAACCATAGTTGATTTCAACCCTTGTCTATACCTCAGTTCATGACATTTCAGACATTCACTCTCATTTGCAAGATTTTTGTGAAATAATACACAACCATTCACACATGTGTGGATTATTTCATACCCCAAGCTAAGCTTACTAATTTTCTTTTTACATTGACTTCATTTTGTTGGCAATGTGGAGTCAGTTGGTAACAATGAACTTAATAATGCCAATAACTGATCTACACTCTCATTTGTCCAACCATGCACCACTTGCAAGTTAAGAATTTGAAGGATTGTTTTCAAATGAATTAACTTGAAATTAGCATACACAGGATTTAAAGCATCATCCATTGACTTGGCCCAATCATCATTTAGACCCCCATTTAACATTCTATCAACTTCAAACCCTTCGTCAAAAATTTCTACCTCTTCATCTATGTTTTGTGCCACTTCATCTATGTTTGTTGCCTCTTCATCTCTCATAGTCTGACATTCTATCATATCTTCATAATAATTGTAAGCCCAAGGGCTTATACCACTATGCCCATATCTTACCATATGTCGATAAATCATATTTCTTTTTTTCACCTTTCCACCAAGACAATTTTTACATGGACATGGATATTTTTCAATGTCCCTCTCATCAGCTACTCTCTCATCATAAGCATGATATTGATCCATATTCAACCTTTTACGCTCATCCATATATAATATTGTGCATTACTATATTAATTTATTTTTTGACTCAAAGAAAAAAACATAAATCTGAAAATAGAGATGCCAAAACATTGTTGAAAGTAGTCACTTTTAGTATAGGCCATAACAAAAAGAAGAGGATAATGAGTCATTTTTTTGAGATCTATCTTACATTCATTTGAAGTTTACCTACTGAGAATGGAATATTCCTATGTTTCCTATTAGCTTACTTTCGGCAATGATGGTTTCGAATTACCTTTGAATTCACTACAGAGGGCCTCGCTGACTTCAAATTCGTTGTAACAAACTCTAAATTCCTTGCCCGCCTTTACAAAAGTCTCCAGGTCCTATCCAAACAAGCTTTATCACCCATGCAAGTGCTTCAATACTTGTCCATGAGAATAAAAAACGTCAACAACAATCCAATTTCATTCCCATGCCAACAATTATACATTTTATAAGTTGTCTGACCTATAAATATAGACAAGTTATATAAACCACTAGATAAATAGCATTTAAAGGTTTGTCGTCTCTGACTTATAATCTTTTTTTGAGTTGAGGTGCTAATACAACTATTTTTTTTGTTTTTTTTCATGGTTGTTACTCATGTAACTTGTACTTTCATATCCCTTTGAGCTGCTTTATGTATTTCTTTCTTCTATATTGGTTGTGTTATGAAAGTAAAACTTGAAATTTCCCCTACTAATAAGATTTGAGTCTTTAGTTGTTTACTTTTTTTTTGTGATATTTGAATTTTGAGTCTTAATATATAAGTCCAGATGTTTATCTAGATTGATGTGGATTTTGCAAATTTCAAATACTTAAAGCCAAAACATGATTGAGCCTTGAAAGTGGATTGAAACATAGATAACATTATGGCGAGTGCTAGAATGTAATTTTCATTATGGGTCATGAATGAGTGGAAGTGATACAAAATATTTAAATATACCAGCAACAGTCATATGGTGTTAATCAGTTAATGTAAATGTGACATAAGGATTTATTATTTATAAGTGAGTTGAAGGCCAAGAGTATTTTTTCTGATTTTCAAAAAGGACAAACTTAACATAGCCATACACTCATACTTTATTTTGGATCACAAGTGTTTGTGTTCAAAATCATCTCTTAGAAGTACATGATATATATCTTCTACAAGTATTTCAGCACACTGCAAGTATTTCTTGACAAGCTTATCTCTAGGTTCACCTAGAACTTAGAATTACATGCCAGATGCTACTATGTTTTTTCCTTGGTGAGTTAGTTGTGTTCCTTTTTGTTCATAAGGAACATATTTATAATTAATGTGGGTTTGTCTCTTTTGATGTGCATCCATTTCAGGCCTACCGTCAAATGGATTCTAGAGAGGTTGTGTTTGGTGGAGGCTCATCAAGTAATATTTTTGAGCAATTCTTTAATTGGAAAATGTATCCTTATTTTCTATAATTTTATTCTATTTGGTAGTGTCTCTAGGGATAAGGATTTTAAATGTTTACACAACTCTATGAAGAAGTCATGCTTTCTTTATAAGAGTGTCTCCAAAATTTACTTCCAAATTACCATGAGAAATCCCCCAAAAATTGTGGTTATAGGAGGGTGTGGGAGGTGTGCTCAGTGAATGCGATGTATATGTTGTCTAGAAAAGAACTGAGTTGGTTCCTAAAAAAGTACTTTGGACAATTCAACTGACTAGATATGCATGCATTAGTAGTTTCAAGTGTAGCAGAGCCTATTCAATCATGGGAAATGTTAGGAGATTCGTTTTTCTCTCTAATAAAGATTTTTTTCAACCATTGCAAATTTGCAACTAGCTTGAAACGGTATCTTCATTATTGAAGAACTAGCATTTGTCTTGTCATAATTCTTTGGAAAAACTGTAGTAACATGGGGATACTGTAAATAATATTATAAATTAAAGGATTAACATTGATCCAGTCAAGCTAGGTAATGAACTCCATATATGTATGGTATTTTTCTTCTTGGAGACAATAAGCTTTATTTAGTTATCCATTATTGATTCTTATTCTCTCTTTTTTTTGTATGATCTATGCATATTATTTTTCATTGTGCTAGTTGTTACAACTAGAAAATTTCACATTTTTCACTAGCCTCCACCCATCAATCCTCCACATTCCACATAAATTCATCACATTTTAATTTTATGATCAACACAAATTGTTGAAATTTGTGTGACAAGATCCATTTTGTAGCCCACATCGCCAAATTGTCACACCCATAAATAAGTTTGAGACTCCATAATTTTTCCTAAGTAAAAATTAGCACTATTGACCTAACAATGCATCATTAATGGAACCCCCATCATAGCCTCGCCAATGGCCCAATGAGTCCATAACCTAGTATCAGTGTAACAACACCCTATCAGGCTAATTCCTAAGGCATTCCCCCGATAGACTGATAGAGTCAACAAAAGTAAGCACATCATTGTAACACATGAACATCAGTGGAACGAATGTCTACATTCCCCCGATGCCCCAATATGATCATAAATTATCAATAATTATTATATATCAGGGGAATTAATGTGTATTGGGGCAATATATTTTGGCGTCCCGTTGATAGACCAAAGGAAAATTGTTCATCAGTGGAGAGGGTGGCTATCGGTGGAATAAGGATTATAGTCTCACCGATACAATGATGATGATTGATTGCTAACTGATGTGACATCTCAAGGCATCATCTAGATATTTAAAATAAATGCTTCCCCTTGATGACAAGACTGAAATAGGTGGTGTATTTATAAGCCAGAGTTGAAGTGAATTATATCACAAGTTGATCACATAATTGTTACATAGTCTAGAAAATTTCATTGAAGAAAGAAGCAGAAAGGAAAAGCGAGACCCAAGTAAGTACACCAATCTTGGCTGAGAAGTTGTATTTTTTAAAGGATTAAGAATTCAAACAATGGAGGAAAATGCAGAAAAACCCAAAGCTAAGAAACAGAAAAGGGTATGTGCAGGATCATGATGGGCCAAAAAGTGGTGATATGGTGGGTATGTGTAGGGTATGTGGCTGATGAATTTTTTTTACCCAAAATTAGTGAAATGAAAAGAATCTTTAGAGGAGATTCTCAACTTTCCACCAATATAAATTATGCTTTACTTTGAATTTAATAAATAATTATTATTCATTTTCTATTTGAATTATGACTAAAGTCCTTATTGATAGACTGATTGAAAAACATCTATAGCTTTCAAACAATGTCATTTTTTTTTAATCCAAAACATGTGTCACATTCTATGCTTCACATACTATAGGATTAAAACAAAAAAATTGAATTTCATAAAGTTTTGACCAAGTTAAGGTGGTTAGACATACAATTTTTTCTATTTTTTAAAAGTTGTAATAAAAAATTCATAATTAATTATTTACTTGGAAAAAAATTACAGAAAAATATGCATCACATTGGGACATACATCCTCTACTTATATCTAAAATCTTATAAAAACATATTATCATTTTATTGTGGTTAGGGTGGTCAGATAGACACCTACTTCTTATTTTTCCCTGAAATTTAAGTGCTATTGCATTGAAATTTCAAATTTTCACCAAATAGATTTTTTTTTAAATAGACCTAGTAGTTTAGAAACTACATTCAATTTTCTACAAATTATATTGTTGCATATTTTTGAAATAATATAGATAACTTATTCAAATTTTTAGGTCAAGTTGCCTAATACTGATTTTTCTAAATTTTTCGCCACTTAAGGGCCTATTTTTTCCATGATGATCCTGCACATACCCAAAACTGAGAAGAGACTCTTGAATCAAGACCTAATAGATCAATGGCCTATGTTGGGGCCAAGACCCAAGAGGGTTTCTCATATGAATACTTCAATGGATAGATTATTAGATAAACATAAAGGCATGGGAGATATTTGGACACAACGACGCGGGTATGAGCTTTTCATGTATCATTACAAGAAACAATGTAGGTTTCAGCCAGTCTGCAACATGTGGAGGTTGAACTTGGGAAGGCTCATGGTGCCCAATGTATTCATAAATGTAGAATTAATTAAATCTCTAGCTAGCAGATATGACCCCAAGAGGAGAACTATCCAAGAACATAATGGGGCTGGCATGCTTGTTATTTCTAAGGATTTAATTTCTAGTGTGTTTTAGTTGGAGTGTCCTATGAACTTTCCATTCACAATTAGCGATCTCTTGACAGAGTATCACCATATGGATACCAGCTACAAATGATGGAAACTACCCTTGCATAGGCCTAAGAATGAAGGAGGCCAACTCAGGAGGTTTTTGAGTAATGAAAACCCTCCTTTTTGTGAGGACTTGTTTAAAGAATATTTTAGATACACTTATTATTCAGTTGGTCAGCTCTTGGGGGTAGAGGTCCCACCCCTCATGTGTATTGTCCCAATGGTCTTAGCTGCAGACATATAAAGCAATGATGCCACCTGTCATTCAATTATGCTACATACTTGGCCAATGACCTAAACCATGAGCTTGAAAAGATTAAAAACAATAGTGAATATATTCATTTCAAACATTAGTCTTTGTTCATGCATTTTATCATGCACGAGGGACATGTTAGAAGGGTCTGGAGTCAAGAATTAAGAATAAAATATACAGATGAAAATGGGAACCTCAAACCTATACAGATGTGGACTTCACTATGGGATAGTCGATTTGGTAGATCTTATTATCTTTATTTTGAGGAGTTTTTTGTGAAACCATTAATGGAGTGGCTAGGATATTCACGTGATTATAACTTATCCCCAGAAGTGAAAAAGTTTCTAAGACCAAAGAAAAATGACCCAAGGAAAAAGGTAGATCATAACAGGGGAGACTGGTATGCTTTTCTTGACTGAACAGTAATTAGGGTTTATGGGTTTGAAGGAACTCCACACTTGTTGCCACGAGTAGTTCCTAATAGATTTTCCTACTTAGAAATTGTGAGGCAATTGGAAAAATTTGATTCCAAAAACCTCAAAGGACATAACAAACAATCAATCATGCTTAGTAACTTATGTTTTGGAGACTTTATGGTGGTTGCAAATGAGGGATATGAGGAAATTGATGCTAAACTAGTACAGTATAGCCTCCCTCTAGGTAACAAAAGGAAAAAATTTGATGAAAAAGGCTTTATTCACAAAGCAAGGTTATCACAAGTGTTATCAGGATATGAGCATGTATTCTCAGTTGAAGACGTAATCAGAAACCATGATGAAGCCTCTACCACTAAAAGAATGACTACATATACTAGGGTTATGCTTGCAAAGGAATGGAAAAGAAGAAATGTCCCATACTATTTGAAGAAATTTGGTGAAATACATGATCCTCTAGCAAGGATTGAGCAACTCATTTCTCATATGGATGAAGTGGTCAAAAATGTCCCTTCATTTGTCTTTGATGCCCCTAATACAACCTATTCAGGAGTACAGACTGAAGATATAGAGCCCTTAGATTATATCCCTTCATAGCCAACTCTTGATGTGAGTTTTTTTGTAGATATTGATATGAGTGAAGAAGAGGAGAGTGATGAGGAGGAAGAGCAAGTACAACAAATAAGTGCTCCTATAATTGTATGGTATGAGCCTCCTTAGGAACACAATGTTGTAATATTTGAAGCATCAGATGAATTATCAGATGATGTTAGGGTCAAGGATGGAGAGGAGTTCATTTCTAATGGAGATTTGGTTAAGTCTCATGAGTTTAAATCATTTGTTTACAAATATAAAGGCAAGAAAATGAGACAAAATATGCAGGATGTCACTCCTGAACGAGAAGCTATTTTTTTGAAAGAATTGAAAAAAGAAATAGACAAAGAGATGGATTCCATCACTCCTGAGAGAGGGAGAGAGTTACTCTAAGAAGCTGGAGTATTGCTTTTTCCCAGATGGGATATAAGCTCTGCAATTGTGTTTGGTATTTTTAGAAAGAGAGGAGATAAAACAATGAATTTAATAGACGAAGCAAGTGACAAGATGTATTCAGGATTTGGACACAATCCAGATGAAGCCACCTTGCTTATTTGGTAAATATACCCCCATGACAAAAGACCATCTATGATTGATAATCCAAACCAAATGTTTGGACATATCTTGGTTCAAAGAGTAGGGGATACCAACCGCATGGAGACAATAGAGTTGAATTTCAATGTGGAAAAGTTCACCAAGGCACAAATTGATAAGCTGGTTAAAGAAAATGATAGGTTGAAGAAGGAATTAGGACATCAAAGAGAAAGATAATCTTCCTCTTCCACACTAGAATTGTATTCCCCATGGCTTGAGAAAGATAAGAGCATATTGGATGTAATGGTTGATACAACTTATTGGAAGCAATGCCCACTGAAATCTTAGGAAAAATGTAAAGAATTGGAGAAGGAAGTCAAAACCATCTAGTATAATACTGCATCCGAAATGATCAAGGGAAGATTCAATAAGATGATGAAATGTGCAGATGAATATTGGAGGCAATTTAAATAGGTACTTTCAGTAATAGAGGAGAACAGATGATTACAAGGGAGAATAATCAAAAAGAGACAAGAGCTTCAAGACAAGCAAATCCTGAAAGGACAGACAATGCAAACACATAAAAAATTGGTAGAAGCACACAATGGATGTGATAATAGGCTCATTGAGGATTTCGAGTGCTTCAATTCAACTCCTACACTCTATGATATGGAAAATCCTCGAGAATATGATGATTGCAAGGAATATTTTAATGTGATTCTGATTGTTGCATTACAAGAGATCAATGACGAGGATATGATTATACAAAATACTCACAACCAGCTTGAGAAGATGATGTATAGGGAGTATGATATGAGAGAGGTGATCTCCAATGCAGATACTTGTGTTGAACAAGAATACATCCATCACCTCTCTAAATTCAATTTTTTCCTCAACCAAACTATGGATACACCAGACATAGTAGGGAAACCATCAGGATGAAAGGATTCAACCGACAACATGAACACTATATCATGGAGTAGAAGCTTTGAAAAGATCTTAGTTGGTCATGGGCTTCTACTTGGAGATTAACAGATCGGTGCATTTAGTTGCTGCAATATTTCATTTTCTTAATTATGTTTAGTTATCAAACAACATGAATTCTTGTAATAGGTCTATAGCTTTTTTCCTCTCACATATATAGGAGAGACCAATATCCAAATAGATCATCCATCTCATATTAGAAACTATTGTTATAATGCATATTATTCAAAGATAAAAATAATGGAGAAGGTTATGCATAATTGTTAATTTTCTTTCAAGTGTTCAACTATTGTGTTGATTTATATGCTTATATGTTATTTGGTTGTCTCCAAGGTGGTTGTTTATGTTATTCAAATTGAGCGTGTGGAAATACATTTATTTTTTCAATACACATTTGTCATAGTTGTGTGATGTTGTTGAATGGTTTTGATGTGCAGAAGAATTAAAATTCCTTTTAAGAAATCAAATTTGATAGGTTCCTGTTTAGATTAAAGTCCTTTTGAATAGATTGTCTTAATTGGTTTCCTTTGAAATTTGAATTAAATCCTTTCACAACTTCACAGTAGCATAAGGGGATATCACTAGGATTACTAAGAAGAGTCCAAATAACTGACATACTTGCATATTTTCATAAGGTGCAAACATTCAATGTGCCCAATTGTTTGAGTTAAGCTGAAGAGTGAATCTACCTATCTTACAGAACTCTATCTCCAAAATCATCATTCATCCCTCCACTCCATCCATCCAATAGTAGGCACTTGCAATAATTAGATATTATATACAAAATAAAACTCACAAACTTGAACTCTCAATTACTCTCACTAATATTTAGACATTAAAACTTTGCATCTGCTTCATCTCACATGCCATAGTAAGTAGATTTCTCAATATAGGAACCATATCTATCTGCAAATCTACCTTATTGTTTAGGTATACCCACCTAGGTCTGGCAGAGCCTAAAGAGTGGAAGGTAATCAGTCCTTCTTACCTTGTTTGTGGGCCAAAGGTGTATTAAGGGATTGGCACCCCCTTATGGTTTAAAACCTTCACTTTGAGACCTAACACTCGTGATGATGGCCTAGGATTTTTCATCAAAATATATGCACAACTTCCATGGTTTAACTACATCTCACTGTCCTTGTCATAATGAGAAGGTAGAGGTAGATTTGAACAAGAGCCTCCATTGTTTGAATTGGCATCAAACAATACCTTCAACCTCAACTTATGTCATTACATATAATGACATTTCCCCAATTGTCTATATTGTTTAATCACACAATAAGGGGCCTTTAGAGCCCAATGGTACCTGCCCAATCTACATATACCTTTGGTGTTAATGAAAATCACAAGCAAAAGTGAAAGTGTTAAGAAGGTAGGTCTATTTCATCTAGATTTTTTTCATTA
Source organism: Sequoia sempervirens (assembly GCA_007258455.2). NCBI lineage: Eukaryota > Viridiplantae > Streptophyta > Pinopsida > Cupressales > Cupressaceae > Sequoia > Sequoia sempervirens. The sequence continues at coordinate 141,711,870 of VDFB02000013.1, forward strand.
TTGAAATGCATCTACCTTAATTGATGCTAATCTATTCATGAGATTTATGCATGATCACTATTGCTATCTATGCTCTACTGGCTTGATATGCCCATGATATTTTTCCTTCAATACTTGACTAATGACTCTTTTTGAATAACCCAAGGATAGTGTTTTAATTTCTTTCAAACATAAAGTGGATGGTAAGTGTTGCTTAATGTGATAACCATACATGACTTAGTTAAGAAATGGGAATCTCGCTTATAATTTTTTCTCAATAAATTGGGATCTTGTATGCAAATACATGATGTCTATCTTTTTATTTTTCCCCTTTTAGGTCCACTCTTGAAAGCTCCTAAGTGGTTGAAGAGACCAATTGGTGTCAGTTTTGGATTTGGAAGAAAGCTTGCTTCATTTTGGCCCGGTATAGTGTCATAGAGTGTTGTTGGCTCTTATGAGGTAGAGTACAATTTATTCTTTGGTACATGTCATTAAGATGATATATGGTCTTTTTTTTTTTGCTATTTTCATAGGTATATATACACAATTTCGTTACTGAGGACAGTCTGGTGCTTCGTTCAATGAAGTTTGAAGCTACAATAGAAGATGGTGAGAAATCATCATTGCAAGCTTTGTTCGACAAGAAGTCTCAGGATTCACAGTTACTTATTTGTGGATACTTTTTGAATGGAATTAATAACAATTTACATTCATTTGTATTATTTCACTTGCAATTTTTTGGTTTTTTCATTAATTTAGTTTGGAAGAAGAGAGGGAGACATGGAATTTCCTAAGAGTCATGTTTGAAGATGAAGGAAATGCTAGGACAAAGCTACTTGAGTACCTTGGATTTCAAGTGCAGTGAACAAAGAATCAAGACTTACAAGAAGCTTAATCTGCCAACATTGATGATATTAGTAGTGAAATAATCAACAATATCACTCTTGATAAGACAACACAATTAGATCCATCAGTTTGGTCAAAAGGTGGACACGATGTTACATCCACCAATGAATTGGGATCCTGTATGCAAATACATGATGTCTATCTTTTCATTTTTCCCTTTTCAGGTGCACTCTTGAAAGCTCCTAAGTGGTTAAAGAGACCAGTTGGTGTCAGTTTTGGATTTGGAGGAAAGCTTGGTACATTTTGGCTCGGTACAACATCATAGAGTGTTGATGGCTCTTCTAAGGTAGAGTACAATTTATTCTTTGGTACATGTCATTAAGATGATATATGGTCTTATTTTTCTGCTATTTTCATAGGTATATATACACAATCTCATTACTGAAGGTAGTCTTGTGCTTTGTTCAATAAAGTTTGAAGCTGCAATAGCAAATGGTGAAAAATCATCATTGTGAGCTTTGTACAATAAGAAGTCTCAATATTCTTGGTTACTTATTTGTGGATACTTTTTGAATGGGATTAATAACAATTTACATTAATTTGTATTGTTTCATAGTTTGCAAATTTTTGGTTTCTGCATTGATTTAGTTTGGAAGAAGAGAGGGAGACAAGGAATTTCCTAAGAGTCATGTTTGAAGATGAAGACAATTTTCTAGAACAAAGCTACTTCAACACCTTGGATTTCAAGTGCAGTGAACAAAGAATCAAGACTTATAGGAAGCTCAATCTGCCAATATTGATGATATTAGTAGTGAAATAATCAATGATGTCACTCTTGATGATACAACACAATTAGATCCATCAGTTCAGTGAAAAGGTGGACAAGATGTTACATCCCCTAGAGACAATGGTGAGAAGGTTTTTGATAATTTGCACAGTCTGAAAGAAGATTCCTCACTTCCTCTCACTGAAAATGATTTGTTGTTGGGAAGGATACCCTAGGCAATGGAGAAGAGGTACAACATGAAGCTACTAAATATTCAACTGAATTCTAAGAATGCAATGAAGCCATTCAAAGTTCTTTAGTTGTTGGTGATTATAAGGGAGCAGTCATGCAATGCCTGTTAGCAAACAAGATGGCAAATGCACTTCTCATTGCTCATGTTAGGGGGAGTTCTTTATGGGAGAAAACTCGTGATGAATATTTAAGAAAAATGAATTGTTCCTATCTCAGTGTTATGCTTCTATACTAATTGCATGGCATTTGAAAATTATTAAAGTATTTTAATGTTTTATGTTTTACCATCCTTCTTGTATTCAACTATCTGGATTTTAGAAGGCTAACTAGCTCTGCTTATCTAAAATATATTTCTTTTTGTGGAATATTTTCTGACTTAACACTATTAGTGCATGTGGTTTCTACTATGGTTAATAATGATCTTGTTGGCCTTGTGAACATCAAGCCTTTGAAATCCTGGAAAGAAACTCTTGCTTTACTTTGTACACTAAGTGTTTTTTCACAAAAAAAATCAGTTAAACAGAAAATTATGTAAATTGGATAATGCAATTTTGATTTGGAGCAAATTGTACTTGACAATAAGTTTTTTTTATAAATCATTTCTATTTTTTGTGAGTTGTAGTTTGAATCTTTTGATATAATGAGAAAGCGTACAAATTTATGCATTGTATCATATAGTTTTGTATAGTATTTTCAAATATTTATCATACTTGTATCATAGATACAAGACTTGGATGTAAAACAGTCTTGGCGAGGTGATTTTTGACTTAAGACTTGGAGGACTCAGCACAAACTTGGTAAGCTGAAATTTTGACTTGGACATTGAAGGTAGGTTTTCAAATCAAATAAACACTACCCCATAGAGTGATGCGTGTTTTCCATTATATTTTCATTGAATGATCTTAGAAAAGAAATGAAATTAGCTATGATGGTTTTTTGTTCACTGTTTCCAATTGATTCTAAGTTTTCTTTAAGAGACTTGGGGTTGTAAGATCAAAGGGGTCTCTTGTAGTTAATAGAGAAATAAATTCAATCCTTGAAGAGATTGCAACAAAGATGTGATAATCACAAAGTAGAAGGTTCAAAGAAATGAGATCATAATGTAAAAACAAAAGAGAAATTTTTTTTTTTTTATCAGAACAATGATTTTAAGGATTGAATATGAAGAACAATCATCATAAGATAGTAGTGAATACAAACAATGACAGTGCCGATGAGTTATCAATATAGTGAATGAAGAGTTCCAATTTTCAATGCATGATAACAATAGTCCAAGGCATGCGAGGGATAGGAATGAAAGACAATATATAGAGGGAAAATAGTTGCAAATGATAACTGTTATTTCAAAGCATATGAGCGTTAGAGGATCATATCAAAATGAAGGAGATAATAGCAGCTATTATGAATGCCATGTGACCTGATATCATGCAAAATAAGATGTAAAAGACCATGGAACAAAGTGAAAAGGGATCAAATTCAATGAGATTCATTCAATGTCAAAGAGAATTATCATTATATCAGTGAAAGCACAAGATTGTAACAACAATGAAGTAATGGAAAGAAAGAACAATATATGCAACATCAGGATCACCGTCATAAAGGATGAAGATCAGCATGAGGTTTTAGGATTCAAGATTTCCACTTACCTTTAGATTGTAACCTTGTTTAATGTTCTACCCTTTCTTTCAAATGATACTAGTGTTGCAACTTAGAAAACGTTGCTCAACAAGATCTAGCATTACAAAAATGGAAACCACCAATCTTTGCATTCAATGGTTGTTTCCTTCGTTAGACTTACAATTGGAAAACCTTCAAATGCGTGTGGGAGTTGAAATACCAAATTGTTGTTTAAAATTTGAAACTTTCCTCCAACGTGAAATCACAATGTTTTATGCCAAAAATCAACTTCCTGAGATTCCCTCCAAATGCATACATGACCCGATTGACCAAGGGGCCAAAAAAAACTATTGTGTGGAAGGAATGCAAAAATTAATCTTCATTTTTAAGGGAAAAAAATTCATCTATCTACATTGCCATTTAAATATAGATTGTGAAAATTAAGATAAGCATGATGTGCTCCTAAAATTACTAGAGTTCAAACATGTATAAAAAATAACATCTATAAAAATGATCCACACACAATTGATTTCATAGATTATAAAATAATTCTATTTTTAAAAAATAATGAACAATATAAAGCCTGAAAGAGAAAAAATTTGCATACCAAAAGTGATCATAATTGTTATTTCTATTTTGCATTATTAAGGTGGTCAAGTATATTAGCAAGCAAAGATAGAAGTGAATCAATTTCTTCATTTTTATTGCAATTGGATTGTTTAAATCATATTTTATTAGTGAAATTGACCACAATTGCTCTTTGATACATTTGACATGCTAACACAACAGGAAAATCAAACTAGCTTCAAATCATAGTTAAAAACATTAATGATTCATTAACAAAATGAGTAATAAAAGTTAAAGAATGTAAATGTTTATAAATTTTCTTATAAAATATGTGAAAGCCTTAAGAATGCACCAAGAGGAAATTCCTTCCATTCAATAGGTATTTTTGGTGCACCAAGCAACCTAGGCTGCCAAATGGCCTGCTTAGGTAGGGGTCCCATGAGGAGGGCTTAATTAGCTCTATGGATTATGATCAAATTTGAAAGAAAAAAGAATAGAGGAGTAATAGTCATTTATTTAGTCATTAATTTAGCCATCTATTTAGTCATTTAGTTGTGATTTTATGCAATGACCAAATTAGTCACTTATAAATGACCAAATTAGTCATTTATTTTCAAGATACTACTAGTGTTCATCACTTGACTAAAATTTTTAGTCATCTTACTAAAAGTTTTAGTCACGTAGTCATTTATTTGCCAAATTCTACTAGTGTTGGTATGTAGATTCCTACCTTTTCCATTGATGTCAAAGGGGGAGAGTGGGACAGTGAAAAATGCCTTAATCATCTCAAGGGGAGTTGTATTTTTGAAGTTTTCAAGGTTGGCAGTGTATTCATGTTGGTACTGATCTGACACTTAGTCATTTTTCACTAAGTGTTGCCATCAATTCCAAAGGGGGAGATTGTTGGAAAGAGACACTGCACATGTCATCTAGTGTTGTCATTGATGGAAACCCTAGTCATTGATTCGATCTGCACATCAACATTTAATCATACTAGAAGTCAGAATGAAGTTTTTTTATTAACTGTCAAACTAGAATAGAGCATCTGATAGAATTGTGTTCATCGATTCATATGCAATTTATTGTTATTGTTTTGAGTTGTGGATCTCAAGGAAGGTTTCTTGATATATGATCTATGTTATCCTTGAATCTTAGAGCCTCATATCAATCAGTGTGAAAGTTAGAAGATCCGGTTGGTTGATTTTCTGCTTAACAGTGCAAAAATGCTGACTTGATGAATGTAGTGTATTCTGGATATCCGAGCAGTAATTTTTAAAATATTTTTGTGTTCAAGCATGTTAATTTGGGTCCTCACTATGTTGTGGCCAACTTTGGTTGGTTTGCATTAAAAATTATTCATGATTTGAGCTGACAATTTGTAAATATTTTATATTTTGTTGAAGCCGATAGGTAGTTAATTAAATCTTTACTTGCGGATATATATAAGCAATCATTTATAAAATTTTGAGGTATGTACAAAGTGTGTTTATGTGTGTTGTGAAATTCAGAAGGATTGTAGAGAAATTGTGCATAGTTTCACTTGTGCAGAAAAGGATTTGTGATCTAAATTAAAGCAGACAACAGAATTAGACAAAAGGTCAAGAAAGTGATTGATGTGCTTAACTGGAGTTGTAATCAAGCATTAGTAGATGTTATTTTCTCAGTTCAAATCTTCTAGATGTAATCTAAATATTTTTGTAAGACAATGATCTCTAGGAAGTGTTCTTGAATGCATGTTCATTCCTTTTGTAAACACTTTTATTTGACTCGACTCATATTGTGGATTGACCTCCACCGTGGTTTTTCCCCTAATAGGGTTTCCACAAAAAAATCCTTGTGTTTTGGTGTTGTGGTTGCTTGTTTTGTGTTCATGCATCTTTCTTTTGCTTCAATGCTATAAGTGGTTCAAAGATTAGGTTAATAAAGTTAAACTTTTTAGAACACTGATTCACCCCCCTCTCAGTGTTGCTTGATTCCAACAAAGTGGGCCCCTCAAGAGGCCATGATCGAATTCAATTCCAAGTTTCACACAACTTGGCAAAGGATCCAGACTGATATTCGCCTTCCTGCTGATTTGACATTCATATTCTATCTAAAATCTCTCAATGTCAAAATTTCGGTGATGATTCAGTCCCTTGGTGGGAACACCTTGTCGGATGTGTATAGCCTTGATGTTAAGGTAGAGAATAATTTGATTGACGCTGAAAAGTTACTGCCTTGACCCATTATACCTATATTCATAGAATTTTTAGTTGTTGCCTAGGAGATAACTTCTACCAATGTGTATGCTCCTCCCCAATCTATGTACACATATATGAGCATGTCACAAAATGTGTCTTCTACATCTAACCCTTTAGCATTTGAAGCACGGGTGACATCAAGGATTTGTTGTGGACCTTGTCAAATGAAATATTTAATATCAAGTGGAAATAGTCTGTGCCTACAAATCTAGCTTTCCAAAATTACCAAGGTGGAAAACCTTCCTACTAGAAAAACTAGTTCCAAGGAGGTACACGCACGAATCCACAAACTCAACCAAATAATCAGATTGTGTCGGTGCCTACTCCACTTCAAAATGTTCACCCAAATTCGAATAAAGAGCTGGTAGTAGGGAAAAATAATTTTGTTGATGATACCAATTATTGGTGCTTCCCTTGCAACGAAGCACATATGGCCCAAAATTGTCCGAATGGAAATTTACATCAAAGAGTGGCAGAAAAATGTAGTCAAGGTGTCACATCATATTCAGGAGGTTATGCATATGCCTGACTGAAAATGAAAAATGTGGTACTCACCAATCAAATGCAAGGAATGTTCTTGGAGCAAGAAACAGATATAGCTCTCAATCATGAGCTCTTCTCATGGATGGAAGAAGAGGCCACATTTCAAAATTATGTTTCCACATCAAAGGCCTCACAAGTGCAATCAAATTATAACACTCGCTCGAAGAGGAGATTCATGGGTGAACTAGTTGCTCAATAGCCCAAAAGTGTTCCTGACTAAGCTCCTAGTTCATCCACAATTGTACAGTAATCTTAGCCATGCAAGGAGATTGTTATAACAAAGTCTAAGGAGAAGAAGCCTTTGAATCCGCCACCATTCAATGTGGTGGAATAGTTGAAGAAATCCTCTAGTAATGTATCCCTTTGAGATATCTTAGCTATCCCTAAGTAGAATTCGTTACTGCGGAAGACCCTACTAGAAGATGCAAGCATAAAACCAATAGAGAAACCATCTAAGGAAAAGGTCATTGATTCATCTTCTCAAGCAAAATTCCTCAAAAATAATGGAGAGAAAGCATCGACTGCAAGTAGAGGAAAGCCAAAACCATACCCCTTTTTCTTAACTCTCATTGTGGGTGAAATATTGTTGCATAATTCTATGATTGACTTTGGTGCAAGCACCATAGTCATGCCCAAGAAAATAGTTGAAGCCTTACGACTTAGCTATGAACCTTTAAATAGAAGGGTTATGTAGCTTGATGGGAATAAGGTTGAAACTATAGGTGTCATCAAGAACCTCCCATTGACTCTATTCTCCTACCCTAGTATCATAGTCAAACAAGATATCGTGATCATTTATGTCCCTCACATGTTCAGTCTTTGCTTATCCTGGGAGTTCACTGCCAAAATAGGTGGGTATCTTTATTTAGATTGGTCACACTAAATTCTTAGGACCAAGCATGGAGCCAGATGAATATATTGTATAAACCTTTGCATTTTGAATATATAGTAGATGAGGCCATGATAAATTTTGAGGCTACTTATACCTCTATCACCAAAGATGAGATGTATTGTACTGAGTTACTCAAAGATGAGAAGGAAATCAGAGACTGAACTGATTAAGAAGAGGTCCTCTTGAGTGAATTTATAGACACTGATCCTTTTGGAAATTATCATGCCACCAGATTGGGAACTTATGTGATCTATGATTAGGATCAAGTGATTCTGAAGGTGATGAAGGAACCCGAGGGTGATCACGCCTCAGAGCTATGGATGCTACATTTTTATGGAGCAAGATGCAAAGTTGGTGTGGGAGCTAGGATATGTTTGACATCCCTATCCAATGAAAAGACAATTAGATCTTTTCACTTTCAATTTTCCTATTCAAACAATGAAGCTGAATATGAAGGCCCTATGCAAGGTCTAAGTCTTGTGGAGTAGATGGGCGTTAAATAGATAATGGTGTTCAGAGATTCTGAGCTAATTGTCAATCAAGTCCAAGGTGTCTCTGCAGCCAAGAATGTCCACATGTGATCTTATAGACATAGGCTTTGGGACTTAATTGAAAGTTTTAAAGCCTTCAATATCCAGATAGTGCCCAGGGATCAGAATGTAGTTGTGGATCGTAAGGCGACAATAAGATCTCAATTTGACCATGTTTCTAACTTAATTGAGAACATACACTATGTCTGTGATTGTGTGACCTGCAATCCTAGACAATGAACAGAGTTGGAAAGTGTTCAAAAGTGATGCTCAAATCGCCTCATTCATTCAACACTCAAGAGAGTTTTCTGATCAGCTCCAACCAAAAATTGTATAAGCTTATGAAGGGGGAATTATTCAGCTAAAGTCTAACAAGCTTCTGAAAGGAATGTTACCCTCAAAAATCTATTTGATTGTGATGATGCAAGAAATGACAAGAGGAAGTTTGTAGTGGACAAGGGTGACTATACAGATCTCTAGGTCGAAGAAGGGAGGAAGCTTAAGGTCAGGAAAGATGTTCCACAACATGATAAACACAAGCTCATTCATTTTTTGTGAAAAATACAAAGGAGTAGTGGCCTAGTCATAGCATGACCTTAGGGGATATGATCCTGAAGTCAGCCAACATACCATAGAACTGACAGAATGGGAAAAACCTGTCCGCCAAAAGCAAAGGCTAGTAAACCCAAAGATTGAGTCACAAATGGCACAAGAGTTGAGAAAGCTAATCCAATCCCAGATTGTCTTCTCAATCAAGCATAGTACATGGGTTTCCAACCTTGTTCCAGTCCAAAAGAAAATTGGGGACATCCACCTCTATGTTGATTTCCAAGATCTAAATAGGGCATTTGTGAAGGACCACTACCCATTTCCTTCCATGGAATCAATCTTGCAAACAGTTGTTGGCTCAGAAATGTTTTCTTTGCTGGATGGCTTCTCTTGTTACAACCAAATCTGGGTCAAAGAGTAGGATCTACATAAAACAATGTTCACTAGAAAGTGGGGAGCATTTTCCTATGCAAAAATTCCCTTTGTCCCCTCAAATGTGGGAGCCAACTTTTAGCGAGCGATGGATATTTCCTTTAGAGAACTAATCAATAAGATCATCTTGATCTACTTGGAGGATCTTAATATATTCTCTAAGTCAAAATATGAACATTTTGATCATCTTGAAATGGTTTTCAAAAAATTCCAAAAGTTTAGGGATCCCTGTACCTAAAAAAATGTGTTTTTGGAGTGCCTCAAGGAAAATTACTAGGACATGTAGTGTCCAAAGATGAAGTTGCTACTGATTTGGATGAGGTGAAGGCAATCAAAGAACTTTCCCTACTAGTAAACAAAAAAGGAGTTCAGTCCTTCCTAGGGAAGGTAAATTTTGTATGTAAATTCATTTTGGATTTGCAGGTCTAATTAGACCTATCACCTCAATGCTCAAGAAGGATTAGCTATTTAAGTGGAAAAAAGAGGCAAGATAAACCTTTGAGAAAGTCAAGGAGGCTATTTCTTTAGCTCCTATGTTGGTGAACCAAGACTTATCAAATGAGTTTATAATGTATGTGTTCAGTAGCGAATCTAGCATCGCTATTGTTTTAAATCAAAAAGATGATGATGCCAAGGGAGAACATCTGATAGCCTTCCACTCCCAATCTTTAGAAGAAAATGACATGAAGTATAACTTTGTTGAGAGGTAGGTGTTTTCCATTGTCAAGGGGTTTAAAAAATTCTAACACCTCATATCTTGTAGTAAGGTGGTCGTACACGTAGCACATTCTAGTGTGCGTGAATACATTATGGAAGGAGAGATCACCGAATAGAGGGCCAACTAGATAACCAAGATCCTTGAGTATGACATCGAGGTCAATCCCACAAAGACCGTGCGAGGAAGAGGATTATGTGAATATTTGGCATGACATAATGAAGTGGCAGTCGAAGATGAACAACCCAAGCTTGTTTTGCTAAATGAATTTGAATATGAAGGCTACTAGTTGGTAGACTAAATGAGGTCTATGTAGACTGAGAAGTATTTGGTGGGCCTCCCTTCTTAGAAGAAAAGGTTTTATAGATTATAGAACAATAGGTATGTGCTCATTGAAGGGGCTCTCTTCAAAACAAATTTCAATGGTGTTCTTCTATGATACATAACTCAAGAGAAGACACAAAAAAATTTGGACATATTCCATAGCAGTGTTGTGGGTGGACATTTCTCTGCTAAGACCACCACTATCAAGATTATGTGTGTGGGATAATTTTGGCCTATGTTGTTCAATGATTCACACTCTTTATTCAAATCTTGCAAAGAATGCCAATTCTTCGTAGGAAAGAGGAAGAACTCGGCTATGCCTATGAATCCAATAGTGGTTGAAGAACCCCTTGCACAATGGGGGCTTGATTTCACTGGGATAATTAATCCCACCTCTAGTTCCAGTCATAACTGGATCCTTACAGCCACAGATTATTTCACTAGATGGGTCAAGGCCATCTCTTTGAAGAATGAGTTTGAGGCAGAGATTGTGAATTTCCTAGAAGAGCTGGTAATAAGGTCCAGCCCACCCAAGACCATCATCTTCGACAACAAAAAATTCTTTGTAGGTTTGAAGGTATGTCAATTTGCACTTAGGAATGGAATTTTCCTTAAGACATCCTCAAATTATTACCCATAGGGAAATGGTATGGTCGAGTTGGCTAACAAGAATTTAGTTCAAATTATCAAAAGAATAGGGTCAGAACACCAGAGAGAGTGGCATAGAAATCTCAAAGCAATGCTCTGGGTGGACTGCATAACTCCCAAACAAGTATTAAAGACTTCACCGTATGAGCTAGTATATGGGAAGGAAGCACTATTTCCTATCTCCCTAGAAATTCACACACTATAATTGCTTAAATATCTAGAAGTAAAGAAAAATGGAGCCATGAAAGTTTGGTTAGTTGAATTGCTAGAGGTGCAAGAGAAGAGGGAAAATGCACCAATGGCCATGTGCAACCGACAACAATTGGTTAAGAAATGGTTTGATAAGAAAACCTCCGACCAAGGTCTTAAGTGCAGAGATTTGGTGCCGACATACAATGAGAGAGTCGTGAAGCCTGACCAACATAGAAAATTTGATAGCCTATGGAAGGGTCCTTATCACATCATTCAATGCAAACAACACAATTCATTTGAATTGGAAAAAATGGAGAAAGAAGCACTTGTAATTCTTGTCAATGGAATTCACCTCAAACTTTTCAATTAGATTTATTAACCATTTAACTGTGTAAATATGTAATTATTTTGTGTGTTTTGTTGGCTGAGTCTTTATCTAACAGAGCCCTTTAAAGCCAAAAAGTAGCCAAAGACAAAAGAGACAAGAAATAGACACAAAAGAGTGGTATATATATTCATTGTATGGTAATATATACTTTGAGATATTACAATACAAAATGGCTCTTGGGCCAAGCATTTCCAGATATATATCCATTGTATGGTAATATTTACTTTGAGATATTACAATACAAAATGGCTCTTTGGCCAAGCATTTTGAGAATATATATATAGTGAAAAAGAGAAGAGAGAAGATTTCATTCATTCAAAATCTAACGAACAGGAGTAGCAGGAGCTACGACAACAACAACAGGCAGAGGAGGATACACAAAGTCTCTAAAATTAGTGTACAACTCCACACCGTAGATAGGCTCTACATTGAAGCACCTCAGTAGGAAGTAGCAGGCATGAGACACCCTTTGACGATTTTCCCCAATTTTCATAGCATGAAATCCACTCAGGAAAGGTACCCAAGGCACCACCACATCCTCTTCAATGAGCCGACAAATATCATGTGTAGTCAGAATACCAAGGCCATACACTATAGTCATTACAATCAAATTGAGGCCTCTGAGATAGCACCTGGGAAAAATCACCATGGTAAGACTTAATATGATAGGTTTTGGTACTGGAATATCCAAAAAAGAAGCAACAAAGTGGGAAGGAATATTAGTATTCAATTGATATTTGTCATATTCTACAAAGTCTTTTCCCAACACCCACTTAATTGCAATTATAGTCTTTTCCTAGCACCCACTTGATTGCAATTATGGATAAGGTGTGCTTATTCTTCGTCATATGCATCAAATGCCTATTTGAAAGATCTCCTAAGAAAGCTACCTGAGCTCTATTACTGGTCAACTTAATGGAAGTATCCATTATCTCTACCAATAAACCTAATTACCAAGTATGAATTCTATTATTATCCTTAGGTCTATCTATAGACGTAGCTGGGAGTATGATGTGTGTGATAAGCATGATGTTGATCGAGGTGCAAACTCAAAAATCCCATCAAGTACTTGTGCTCATTGCATGCGAAGTAAGATAGGATAATTAATCAACTAAACTTGCAGCATATGCAAGTGGTAATCTACATGGTCAAGTGCCAAATGTCTAGCTATGGACGCAATTCAGTCTGCAAAAATAAAATAAAAATATTTTTGTGTAATCATTAAGTATTTTTCTTAATAATTCTCATAAAGTTATTAAGTGTAAAATCATGCGAAAGGATTCGTATGCCTTTAATTTCTGGCTCAAATTCCCAAGGGGTGGTGTTGTAGGACATGATGGCTAATCATCATTATCCATTAATGTCTTTTCCAAAGGGTGGGAATTTATTTTGCATGAATGGATGAGTTGGTGGTAGATGCCAAATTTATTGCTAAAAGCATTTATTGTTTCCAACCCCAGTTTTAGAGAAAGGTAATGTTGCATGCAAAAGAAGAGCACTGCCAAGAGAGTTGAGTATACAGTTCACTAAGAAAGAATCCAAGTGTGAGTTGCAGAGAGAGGTTAAGCATTTGCAAAAGTTGGCACAAAATATTGAGATGACACATAATCCTGAGATGGTAGCACAAGAAGAGATGGTTAGAAGTTTATTGGACACCATCATGGTGGCACCAATGGCCCATATTTACTTATGCCTTAGCGGGGATGCCGAAAAAGCCAATGTGGCCTCACACAAAGGTCATACAGAGGATTGTTCACAAAAAAAAAGTCTAGATAGCAGAAGATTGGGATAATGTCTATGACCCTGAGCTCAAAACCAACCCTAAGACTCTTAGGAAAGCAACCTGTAAAAGAATGAAATAGGCCAAGACTAAAGACAAAGTGTCTTTGGGGTACAAGTTGTGGTTCTGTGGTCTTGTGCACTATATGGTTCCCTTAGTGTATCACTTCCTAGAGCTGATTCAGGAATGCGCTGAAAATTTCAATTCAGATACAAAAGTCATAGAAGGTCGAAACTTGAGAGTAGTAATTAGTGTTGACACTATCTGGGATATTCTATGTATCCCTACGGGGCATCTTTCAAAATTTCCTGAGAGATTCACCATAAACAAATTGGACACATTCTGGAAGACGAGAACCAATGCCCAAATTTTTTACAATTATGAAACAAAAATTCCCAAGGAAGATAAGTGTACACCTTAATTTCCAATTGGGAATAACAACTTCAATTTAGACATACAAGACATCTTCTCAATGCTGGCTTTTGTTTGCATCTTAAACAATGACAATATGGTCTAGGAGTTTCAAATGGGTATGGGTTTCCAACTAAGAAAACAACATACTTTGTTCTGATGTGATTTTGCGGAGGCCATTTTTTAGGAGATGTTGCACCACTTCAAGGAGTATCAAACATAGTATAAATTTAGGTTTTCCTCTTTTCTCGCTCATGTTTTTACATCAAAACCCTGTTTTCTTTAAAGAACATATGGATTTTTCCATTTTTGATGAAAATGGGGTGAGGAAGATAGTTTCTACATGGACCCATCTCCTTTTTTTGACTCATTACTATTATGCATTTTTTGAGTCATTCTTGAATCCAATATTGCAAAATTTTGATAAAGAGGGTTAGGTTGGCTATTTTATGTTCTTCGCTGAGCAAGTGAGATGGATGAAAAATTTTAGCCCTCCCTATGACTGGTTCCTCAAAGAGGAATTTTCATTTTTTAGGATGTGTGGTTTCACTAAGGAACCATTCCGGATTTTGGACTATGTAACAAACAGGGTATTTTTCCTTGAAGTATTTAGGAAACTATTCATTATAGACTACAAGTTTTGTTTAGGAAAGAATCAGAAAGGATTTTTCAAATGCCCCTTAATGTTTGGTATAGTAATAATGGAAAAGAAGTAGACAAAAGGTCTACTATCTGTAAAGCTTGCTCATCTAGGGTTAGTGTTGATTTGTGACAAATGGGAATACAATCTTGAAGATGACTTAGCAGATCTCAACATCAAGGTGACTCATAGCCCCCAACCCTATTGGGAGACTCGGCGAAGTGTGTTGTTAGGAAACCATAATATCTTTGTAGAATTGGCCTATATTCCCTTAGAGATGGGAAGGCCACCATGGCTATATTTTTAATTCCCTTTTGCCAAATCCAGTGACAAGTGAAAAATTGGAAACCACCTCTATAATGAATTGGTCAGGAAACATTGGAGTGAGGAGAAGATTACCGACTTCTGGTTTTATTGACAGGAGACCAAATGTCTTAAGGCCAAGTACTGGGATCCAGATATGGATGAAAATTTTAATGATGTCTCGAATAGAGCACATGATGATATTGATGCCGAGGGAGATGAGGAAATGGAAGAAGAGAAATCAACTTCAATAATAAGAGTCAAAGAGGCAAAGAAGGCTCAAATATAGGGAGGTGGAAAATCAGTAGAAAGGCCCAACAAAAATGCATTGAGCATGCAAGTAACTGTATCCCATGCGGTAGTCACACGACCATGTATGTAGGACCCTAAGAAACCTAGAGCGACTCGACAACATCAATAATTTGTGGACATGGATGATTCTCCACTCAAGAAGAGGTTGCACACCAATGTCACACCAAGAGAAAGCTCGCAAGTACCTGTGACAATGAGCCAAGGGACAAAGTCCTTGGAAACATGGATACATTTCTCTCCTCCTCTTTGTTGGATGTTGTGGATGTGTTGCTGATATGTGGCTTTCATTGATGTCAACACTATTAGCATTTGGTGTATTAGAGGTTGTATATGTCGAGGATATTGAGAAAATTGTAAAAGAAAGAATGTTTCTAGGTTCCCAGTGGAACTGTGCAAGTCATGGAGGCATTTTGTTCTCTAAGTTGAATTTCAGTTGTTGTGGATTAAAGGGTTTTCTGTTGAGTGTATCTAGATAATCTACCAGAAGTTTCAGAGGTCCGCGTATAGATTTGGTCATGTTGTGGTCTAATAGTGTTTTTGTGGTCTCTATTAATGTTCCTGAGTGAAGTTTGTGTAATTCTAGAAATATCAGTTGATGCAGATGTTTTTCTATTCTTTCTGGGTGCTCTTGGATGTTTCTTTATCATGCTCTATCTTTGTGGTACGTCCACATTGATCGGTGTGCTCGTGGTCAGAATATTTTCCTATGTATGTTCACTTTTCTTGTTCTTGGCCGACATGTTGGTGGTAGCGTGTTGTGGATCTTCGAGGTGAAATTAATTGAAGTGTTTTTGTGTTATAGTTGTGAATTTGGGTCCCCACTATGTTGTGGCCAACCTTGGTGGATTCACATTGAAAATTTATTTGTAAATTTTGGCCAACACTGTAAATATGTTTTATTTTCCTAGCTGACCAAAGTTGTTGATGAAATCTCATGTAGCAGATATATAAGAGCGATTTTTTCATCGGTGTAGTGTGTGAAAAAGGTGCTTCATGTGTTGGGTGTGCTCTTATGTGTGTATGTGTGAATTCCATTTGATTGCAGAGAAGAGTGTGAAGAAGATCGAGCGAACTGTGAAGAGTGAAAAGAGAAGGAGTTTTCTATGTTTAATTGGAACTATAATCAGGCTTGTGCAAAACCTAATTTTTTAGTTCATACCCTCTGGATTTTAATCCTATTTTGTATTGTTGGGTAGTGAGCCCTTTTGTAATTGAGCAATAAGCTCTAGGAAGTGTGCTTGAATGCATATGCATTCCCCTTTATTGATTTCATTATACTTTTAACAGGGTATAATCTTGTGGACTAACATGCACCATGGTTTTTCCCCTAATAGGGTTTCCACATAAAAAATATTGGTGTTCTTTGCCTCTCTGATGTGTCAATTTTTTATGATTAATTTCTTATTCATCAGATTTGATATTAAGTTAAGTTTGAAAATTTTATTATTCTATGACAACTGATTCACCCCCCTCTCAATTGTTTGTCCTTGTTTTTCCAACAATTGGTATCAGAGCAGGTTCCTCTGAAGAAGTCTAAAAGCTTGAGGTGATCCGAGATGGCAACATTCAAGAAGGACAGTCCAAGATTTGATGGAACTAACTACTTACTATGGAAGGATGAAATGTCACCTAAGGTGTATTGGTGAAGCCTACTCGAAGATTACAAAAGATCCATATGTTATTCCTCAGAATGGTCCCTCCACTGCTGATGAGATCAAAGATGTTGAAAACAATATTAGGGCTATTGAAGCTTTGGTGAGTGCTTTGACAAATTTAGAGATGGTTAATGTGGTAGGACTATAGACAACTCATGAGATTTGGATGAAGTTGGAAACTTTGTATGAAGGAGATGCACATGTGAAGATGGCTAAGCTACAGAGTTTAAAAGGCAAGTATGAGAATTTGAAGATGGGTGAATATGAAAATATCACTTCTTTTATGCAAAGAGTAAATGAAATAGTGATGGGTATTACATGTGTTGGTGGTTCTTTGGATGAGGATGAAATTATGGCTAAGGTACTTAGATCATTTCCTCCCTCCTACAAAGGGAAGGCTCACACCATTGAAAAGCTTAGATCGGTAACAAAGATGTCAAGAGACACGTTGGTTGGTAAGCTTGCTGCTTTTGAATTAAGTGAATTTGGTGAATCTGTTCTAAAAACTGAATCAACATTCAAGGATACTATATCTTGAAGTAACAAGCAAAGATATGGTCCAAGAAAATTTTCTAGAAAGATATCCAAGTATGATGAAGAACTGGAACAACTTGAAGATAAAGAAAGAGAGGTAGAAGAATTGGAAGCATTGATTGTAAAGAAAGAAGGCAGAGGAAAAGGTAAGTATGAAGGAGTGTTACCTATTAAATGTTTTTCATGCAGTAAAATAGGTCATTTTGCATCAAGATGTCTTGAAAGAGTTCCTAGAACTAAGCCTAACAAGTCTAGATTCCAAAAGAAATGTTACTTTGTTGAAGGAGTGATTGATGATGAAAATGATAAGGATAATGGAAATGAAGATAAATGGGTTTTCATTGCTACTCTTGAAAATAGTCTTGTGGCTACTAAATCTACTAAAGATGAGAAAGCTCTTGCAGCCCGAGTTGAAGAAAAGGATGAGTGGGTTTTTGACAGTGGATGCTCACATCATATTACTAGTGATAAAAACAAATTTGTAAGTCTAGAGAAGTATGATGGTGGTATTGTAAGATTTGGAGACAATAATGCTGGTGTGATTCGTGGCAGAGGTTCTATTTGTCTTGGTGGTAAGGATAACACTGATGATGTTCTTTATGTTGAAATCTTGAAGCACAATCTTTTGAGTGTTGGATAGATGGTGGGAAAAGGCTATGATCTACAATTCAAAGATGGAAGATGCAAGATACATGGAAGTTCTGGAAATATGATTGCTAGTGGTAAACAAGAAAAAGGTAATATTTTTCACCTGAATACTGCTAATGGGAGTTTTTTAATTGCTCAAGTATATGAAAGTTGGTTGTGGCATAGGAGGTTGTGTCATGTAAATTTTGATAAAATTTTCAAGGTAAGTTCTGCTCAAGCAAGAGATCTACCTAAGTTAGTGAAGCCCGCTAACACAATTTGTAAGGAATGTCAGATGGGTAAACAGACTAGAGTCTCCTTCCAGAGAAAATAGTTTCATTCAAATGACTTGTTGGATCTGCTACATACTAACCTCTATGGTCCCTGTAAAGTTAGAAGTATTCATGGAAAAAGGTACTTTATGTTGAGTATTGATGATTACTCTAGAATGATATGGGTTTCCTTAAGAGAAAAATGTGAAGCATTGGAAAAGTTCAAAAGTTTCAAGGCTATGGCAGAAAATGAGAAAGGTCTTAAAATCAAGTGGCTGAGATCTAACAGAGGTGGTGAGTTCACCTCCAGGGAGTTCAACTCTTTTTGTGAAGAACATGGAATCAGAATATAGTTATCTGCTCCCTGAACCCCTCAACAAAATGGAGTTGCAGAAAGAAAGAATAGAACAATTTTGGATGTTGCTAGAATAATGATGATAGAAGGAAATGTCCCCTAGAGCTATTGGAGTGAAGTTGTAAGCACTGTTGTGTATACTTTAAATCGGGTAAATGTTAATGGAAATTCTAGTAAGACCCTTTTTGAGCTATGGTTTGGTTACAAGCCTACTGTTAAGTATTCCAAGATCTTTGGAAGCAAATGTTATATCAAGAGAGATGATGATATAGGAAAGTTTGATGCAAGAAGCGATGAAGGAATCTTTTTAGGTTTCTCTACTAAAAGCAAGGCCTATCGATGCTATAATAGAAGACTAAGAAATATGGTTGAGAGTGAAAATGTCAGAGCTGATGAGGATTCTATCAAATCATCCAGATTTTGTGGATATGATTCAAATGAGGACAACAAAAACAAAGGGAAGAATGTTCAGACACAGAATCAACTTCAAATTGTGCCATATGTTCCAGTTGTTCCAATTGTTCTGATAAAGCAACCTCAATTTGTTCTAGTAAATCAAGGTAGTCAGGAAAAAGAGACAAGTGCAAGTGCAGAAGGAAGATCAGAAGAATCAAAAGTTCAAGAAAATTCCAAAAATCCTAGATATGTAAAGCTAAACCATTCTGAAAGCCAAATTATAGGAGATAAGAATAAAGGAGTGCAAACTAGAAGAAAGATTGTAGAAGAGTACTGCCTGATTTCCAAGATTGAACCTAAAAATGTCACTGAAGCCTGCCAAGATGAACACTAGATGGAGGCTATGAAGGAAGAGCTAACACAAATTGAAAAAATGACACGTGGATAATGGTTCCTAGACCTAAAGAAAAAAATGTGATTGGTACTAAATGGGTGTTTTAGAACAAGTTGAATGAACAAGGTGAAGTGGTCTGAAATAAAGAAAGACTAGTATGTAAAGGGTATTCTCAGATGGAGGGTGTTGATTTTGAAGAAATGTTTTCCCATGTTGGCAGAATCAAAGCTGTTAGATTATTTCTTGCTTATGCTACATACAAGGAATATAAAGTCTATCAGATGGATGTGAAGTCATCATTTTTGGATGGAGAACTAGAAGAAGTATACATTGAACAACCAGATCGATTTCAGCTAACTGACAAGGAAGATATGGTTTTCCGCCTGAAGAAATCTCTATATGGACTTAAGCAAGCCCCTAGAGCTTGGTATGCTAGATTGGACAAATACTTATTAAAGCTTGGATTCACTAAAGGTAATTCTGATAGCAACTTATATTTCAAATTGGATCATGATAAAGAGTTAATTATAGAAGTTTGTGTTGATGACATCATTTTTGGAGGAGATGACAATTTATGTATGAAGTTTGTTGATGAGATGAAGGATGAATTTGAGATGAGTATGATTGGAGAGATGAAGCTCTTTCTAGTATTGCAAGTGACCTAGTTAGACAATGGGATATTCATATCTTAGTCCAAATATGTGAGAGCTACTAAAGAAATTTGGGATGGAAGATTCAAAGCCTGTTGGTACTCCCATGGTGATCAGATGAAAGATAACACAGAATGATGATACTCCTAAGGTGAATCAAACCAGATACAAGTCAATGATCGGTGGATTGCTTTATTTAACCCATAATAGGATAGATATTATGAATGTTGTATGTATTTTTTCTAGATTTTAGGCTGATCCAAAAGAATCACATGTGACTACTACCAAGAGAATATTCAGATATCTAAAAGGAATAGTTGCCTTTGGACTTTGGTATCCAAAGGATGATGATCTCACTTTGAGTGCATATACTAATGCAGATTGGGCCAAAGATGTGGATGATAGGAAAAGTACTAGTGGTGTGCTTTCTTCCTAGGAAAGAAGTTGGTGTCCTAATTGAGAAAAAAGAAGAATTCAATTTCTCTATCTACTGCTGAAGCAGACTATATTGTTGCTGCAAACAATTGTACTTGAGTGATATGGATGAAACAGATGTTCAAAGATATCAAGGTGATATATGAAGAGCCTATTTCCATATACTACAACAATTCAAGTGCAATAAATATTTCAAAGAATCTGGTACTGCACTCTAATACTAAACATCTATCAATCAAGTTTCACTTCTTGAGGGAGAAAGTGAATGAGAAAGAAGTCAGATTGGAGTATGTGCCTACCAAAGAACAGATTGCAAACATCTTTGCTAAACCATTTCTGAAGGATACTTTTGAGTATCTCAGAGGAATGCTAGGGGTAATTACCCCTTCTGATAAGAACTAAGAGATACATTTACCTACATCAATCTATGAGCTACATTGATATATTCTGATCCAGATTGATATTTTTGTGGCTGCTACTCAGGGGGAGTAGTCAGATGTGTAGATATGTGATTCAGAGCATGTATATGGAAAGGTCATGGTTACCTTTTCCATTGATGTCAAAGTGGGAGAAGTGCAATGTGAAAAATATTTTTAAGGATCAAAGAGAAATTGAGGAGAAGAGTTAGAACCAAAGGTAAAGCAAGTGTGTTGGGTTGATGGTATTTTTCACATCATGTGTTGCAATCAATGCCAAAGGGGGAGATTGTTGGATGTTGTGGATGTGTTGCTAATATGTGGTTGTCATTGATGTCAACACTATTAGAATTTGGTGTATTAGAGGTTGTATATATTGAGGATATCGAGAAAATTGTAAAAGAAAGTGTTTCAGGTTCCTAGTGGAACTATGAAAGTCATGAAGGCATCTTGTTTTCTACATTGAATTTCAACTACTATGGATTAAAGGGTTTTTTTTTTAGTGTATCTAGATCATCTACCAAAAATTTTAGAGGTCTGTGTATAGATTTGGTCATGTTGTGGTCTGACAGATTTTTTGTGGTCTCTATCAGTGTTCCTGAGTGAAGTTTGTGTAATTCTATAAATCTCAGTTGTTGCGAATGTTTTTGTCTTGTTTCTTGGTGCTCTTGGATGTTTCTAGATTGTGTTCTATCTTTGTGGTATGTCCACATTGATTGGTGTGCTCGTGGTCAAAAAATTTTCCTGTGTATGTTCATTTTTCTTGTTCTTGGTCGACATGTTGGTGGTAGCATGTTGTGGATCTTTGAGATGAAATTAATTTAAGTCTTTTTGTGTTGGAGTTGTGAATTTGGGTCCCCACTATGTTGTGGCTGACCTTGGTGGATTCACATTGAAATTTTATTTGTAAATTTGAGCCGACATTGTAAATATGTTTTATTTTCCTGGTCAACTAAAGCTATTGATGAAATCTCATGTAGCAGATATATAAGAGTGATTGTTTCCTTGGTGTAGTGTGTGCAAAAGTTGCTCCGTGTGTTGGGTGTTCTCTTATGTGTGCATGTGCGAATATCATTCAATTGTAGAGAAAAATGTGAAGAAGATCGAGAGAACTATGAAGAGTGAAAAGAGGAGTTTTCTATGCTTAATTGGAACTACAATTAGGCTTGTGTAGAAGCTAATTTTTTAGTTCATACCCTCTAGATTTTAATCCTATTATGTATTGTTGGGTAGTGAGCCCCTTCTATAATTGAGTAGTGAGCTCTAGGCAATGTGCCTGAATGCATGCGCATTCCCATTTATTGATTTCATTATACTTTTAACAGGGTATAATCTTGTGGGCTAACATCCACCATGGTTTTACCCCTAATAGGGTTTCCACATAAAAAATATTGGTGTTCTCTGTCTCTTTGATGTGTTAATTGTTTATGGTTAATTGATTATTTATCATATTTTAGATTAAGTTAAGTAAAGTTTGAAAATTTTATTATTCTGTGACAACTGATTCACCCCACCTCTCAGTTGTCTATCCTTATTTTTCCAACACTCTTCTCACATTTCAGTATTTTGTTAACCCAATTGTGTCTACATCTTTGATTACCTCAAGTGTCGGTCTATTATTTTCTACTTCTACACTTGTGGAAGGTTCATCTCATTCTTCCTTCCCTCCCATCAGACGAGTAGTTTTTTCTCCCCTGCATGTTTTTCCATCTTTTGTCGAGGCCTCATCTGAGCCCTCTATTGCAAACCATTTTGCTTTTTTTTGTGTCAGTGTCAACTTAGCCTACCCAACAAATGATGACATGTGCATCTCTGTAACCCACACCACCACCCCTTGTGAGTCCTTCTGTCACTTCCCCTTTTACCAGAGCCTCACATAACATTCCCCTTTTCTCTCCATTAATGGTCACTCTGCCAAAGTGAGTATCATTTGAATCCATGATGAGTTCTTCCCTTTTTTCTCTTCCTCCTGATACACCCTTTGTTAGTGAATAGATTAAATCACCATCAAATTTTTTTTGGAAAAATAACATATCTAAGATGGCATGGGCTAGGAGAGCCTAGAAAGGAAAAGAAAATGATGTTGTGACACTTGTTGAGACATTCATGTAGACCTTCTTTAATGAGGAGCAAGGTTCAATAATGTTTGCATCCATGATGCCCAACACCATCAAACCTTTGGGGAAGATGCAACTCGAAGGTTACATAGTCCATGCCATATGGATCAATCTACACTAGGCACAACCACAGGACAAGGTTGAGCTAATGGAGGAAATGCAGCGGGTTATGACTATGGACCTTTTAAAGCATACTCATCAATTGAACAAAAGGGAAAAAGAGCTCAAGAATGTCAAAGAAAGAGTGGAGATCCTAAAAAAGTGAGAAAAGGCTAAAGAAGTTGAACTCACACACTTGTCTCAACAAGCGAAAACAAAAAAAGGCCAAGCTCTAGGAGGAACTTGCAAAGTTATAGTCTCAAGATACAAACCTGGTTGCTAATCTACAGTAGGAAAACAAGGAACTTCAAGAGCAACTAGCTTAAATGGAGAGAGAAGCCCAAGAGAAAAAAAAAGAGCTTCGAGATCAACAAGCTCAATTGGAGAAAGAAATGCAATAGAAGGATAAAGAGTTTTAGAACCAACAGGCTCAATTTGAAAAGGAGATCCAAGAGTGGAATGTCTCTCTAGAAAAATAAAGTAGAACTCAAAATCAAGCTGAGGAGCTATTGAAAAGAAAAGATGCAGAGTTGACAACTCTACAAGAATAGCTCACCACATCTGACAAGAAGATTGAAGAACTAATTGAAGAAATTAGGTCAAAGGAGGTTGAGATAAATCTTTTAAAAATTCCTTCCCATCCCTTTGTTCCTCAATCAGATGTTCTCTTGGTGGTGCAACAATTATATGTCTCCTACTGGGAGAAAGTTAAGTCTTTCTGTTTATCCCTGCAACCAACACTACAATTCATGGCGGATGTGGAAAAATTAAGCGAGGAGGTGCATGGTACAATTGAGAAGACCCCATAATTTATTGATAAAAAGGTGCCAGATGCCAAGCAATTGCTGGGCAAGTTGTACATAGTGGTGATTGCAGACTTGGAAAAGGAAGGAATAGACATGACTGAAGGTTAGTTGCCATAAAGGTGAAGGAATTCATCAATTATCATACAACAATTCTCCAAGCTAACAATTGCTTCGTCGCACTAAGTTTGAATATGAATCATATGTAGATGCAATTTTCTCATTTGACCTAGATGGGCTTTCCCTGTCCTTTTCTCTCTGAAAATTCAGTGGCCACAATGGAGCATATTGCAGCAAAAATAAATGAAAAGCAGCAGGATCTATCTAATTTCTAGTCATTCAGTCAACCTCCCATGGTAGCAAACATTGAAGGCACCATCCATCCGATAACACAACTTCTTTTCTAGCTAGAGTTTGGGACTGAGATCTCCGCAGAGCTTCCATTCAAGGAAATTATCAATCTGCATGCCTTATTGATGCCATTTGAGGTTGATTGGCTACCTCTACAAGCCGCCCTTTCAAATCTCTAAGTGTTTCCCAATGGATATGGCTCTAGTCTTAGAACCAAAATTTTTGGGTTCTCATTTCGTAGCGAAATGCTCCTTGTTAGTCGCCAAAAGCTATGGATTTAAATAATCCTTACAGCTCCCTCTGGGTATATTTTTTTGGTTTTTCATAAGCCCCAACCCACGTGTTATATGTTTACACCTCTTTGGGATCCATTTTGGTGGTGCCTTAGTCTGCTTGCACCACGTGTCAATAGTTCATGCTTTTGAGAGTTCTCTCCCTTTGCTTCATCTTCGAGCTCCACCTGTTCACAATGTTGCACCTTTTGTAGACACCTTTTTGGTAGACCCTATAGTTAAAGCTTAAGGTGAGGACCATGCAACATGTCATCTCAGTGGACCATAGCTACAAGGAAAGGATATTGGAATGAGAGGCTCCATCTCTATGCCACATGTCCTAACTGACTCCTCAGGTGGTTTGTCACATGTCTTCAAGATATTTTTTCTGGTTCCACTTCTATGCCAACCATCATTTGTAGAAGGGTGCACTTTGTTTGAGGCAATAGAATATCATTTTAGTACCATTTTTTTGTGTCTATTTTGGTAAATCATTGTGAGGAGCGGCATGGTTCATTCCTAGGAATCTTTTATGTTATCCAACATTTAGGCGGTGGGAAAAATCTATATATACAACTTGCTCTCTCTAAAAAAGGGTTCAAAAAATACACAGAGAAAGCACAAAAAGTTTCTCGACCTTTGTATTTTTTTTATTTCTTGTATTAAGACTTCTAGATTATGTCAATCTATTTGACCTCTCTATTTCTTAGTTATTTGATAAAATATTATACTGTGCTAGTTTGTTGTAATGAGTAGTTTATCTACAAAGCTTCTATAATTTCAATATAAGTTTGTTGTTCAGATCATGTTTTGTACTCTTCATGTTCAGTGAATGCATATGGAAGTTATATTATGCTATTTGATTAACCTCTTCATAATTTCATCTCTTCTTTCTGATATTTTCAGGCATGTATATTGTTGAACGAGCCTTCAAATCTCACCTGAAAGGAAGATTTCCTATGTCTATCTAATTGAAATATTGGCATATCACCTTAGCATTATATTTTATTTCAGTATATCTATTTCCTTTTCCCTTTTCACCCCCCAATGTATGAAGATTTGAATTCTTTAAAACCTAGAGGTTACTTAGTTTAGCACAATTGGTCGCCCCATTAACTAAGTTTCCCATAAGGTTGTGTACCTAGAAATTTTAGGCATCAACAAGTAATTTCTTAGATGAAGATGATGAAGTAACATTAGAATCCTCTTCACTAAGAGATCATGAAAATAATGATAAGACTTTTGAGGTTATGCACAAATGTTAGATACCCCTTGGAGTACTCTCTTGAGCCTAAACTTATCCTTTATCCACCCTCTCAAAAACCACAAGTTCAAAAAAAACCCATCCTTATCCTCAAACCACCTAAGAACAATGTTTCACAACAACTGAGTTACAATACCATTTCCCATACATACAACACTAGGAACAATCCACAACCAAGACAAACACCTTCAACATCCTTACCATTCTCTAATCCTATCTTGCCCAGTGCCCCTCATTTTCCTTCGAATAGTGGAAAGGAGTATGATCTTGTTGAACAACTTAAGAATACTCCTACAAAGATATCCCTATGGGATCTAATCTAGAAATCACCTAATTATCACACCATGCTTCAAATATCCTTGCAACAAGTTCCTATCCCTTCTAATGTGCAACCGAATGGCATATCAACCACGATTCAATGAATAAATGTTGACATTGTTTTCCACCAAAGTGAGCTCCCTGCTTTGGAAGTGCAAAAACAATATGATGCTTTCATGATCATAGCTCTATACAATGCCACAGGGATAAAGTGAACCCTTGCTGACAATGGCTCAACCTTAAATGTTAAATGTGTGTAGTGCAAACATTTTGGATAAGCTTTGTGTTGATAAATCAAAAATTCAACTTGACTCTTTATCTATTAAGGGATTTGATAGCGTGGGAAATAAATTGCTTGGAGTGATAACTTTACCTATTATAGTTGGAAAGGCTGCCTTACAAACCCCTATTCATGTTATGCCTCATGATCTTTCATATAATTTTCTTTTGGGAAGGTCGTGGATTCATGAGATGCATGCGGTTCCTTATACCCTTTATTGTAAAATGAAGTATGCCTACAACAACAAAGTGTACACATTGGATGTTGATAATGAGATTTACAATGTTTTACAACTAGAGAAAAACAAGGAAAATCCTTTGAAAACATTAACACCAATCACACAAGTAGAACCCTTGCAACAAAAAGACAAAGAAAAACACATGGAAGAAATCACGAAGCTATTGGAAGATGATTGGGGTTCCTTAGACTTCAAACCAACATTCATGGGAGAATACAAGATCATAAACAAAGATTCAGACAAGGGTAAGGAAAAAGTGGTAATGTCAACACAAAACTTGGAAGACCTTTCAAAAGCATCCACCTCAACCACTTTAGAAGAAAAATAAAATTACACAACAAACTTTGATGAACTTAATTATGAGAAACCACTAAATCCAAAAGAAATGAAGAAACCTTATGGAAAAGGCTATGATCTTATGAAACAACTTGGATATAGTGGAAAAGGATGTGGTACTAGAGAACAAGGTATCTTTGTCCCTATAGAACCTCACACACAAGAAAAGACTAGTGGTATTGGCTATTGTCCCTCAAAAGACATAAACAAGCCTTCACTTAATATCAACACTATCACAAAAACATCATTCTAAGCCAATTTTAACAGTGGTGCATCCTGAACTGATAGACACTAGTGGTATTGATTGTTATCCTTTGCAAGAAATGAAACAAACAAATAAATCCTCACTTAATGTAAATATCATCACACAAAACACTTACAATTTGAATTTGTTATATTTTACACCCGCCTATAAAGGAGAGAACAAAATCTTGCAATCTAAAGAGTCTTGTGTAAGTATGACATCTGGTACTAAGCAAGAGATATCTTTGTCACAATATAAAGAAACATCCTCCACTTTTGACCAAGAGAGTATCTTGATGAGACTCCAAGATTGTCTGATCTCTCTCTATCCAAGAACATGAAAACAATTCTACTACAAGAGTTCATTTTGTACATATCATAGAATTCATGGTCATGCTTCTAATAAATGTAATGCTTTAAGCGATGAAATTTAACATCTTAAGGAGTGTGGTGCTCTTCCTTGTGTTGAAGCACCTAATTCCTCTAACTAGTTGATACTCATTTTCATCCTATTTGGTTCATCCTTGTCTTGCACTATGTGGGGGCAAGGGGTTAGGCAACCTTCTTCTCATATGTCACTTGTTGTTACCTCTTTTAGCTAGTTGATTTCATTCCATGTATATGTAAGAGTAAGCATGGGATGTGGATGACATGCCTTAAGTTGGATAGCATGTGATGTACTAATTTATCTTTAGCATTTTATTTTTTGGGGCAACCCTTCCATCCTATTGCATGGTGTAGCTTATCAGAAACACCTGACTCAGAATATGGCTTTTTGAATAAGCTCTCATATCTTTGTCTAATTTAAAGCAATTTCTCACAACAATGGTGTTAGAAACCACTTTAAAGTGGGGGCATACATCAAAACTCATGTTTCATTGTGCAATTTTCTTTCTTCTTGTGATGCTTCCTTTTCTTGGTGTCATTGTGTTTGATTTCCTACGAGAGTGCACAATATTTTTTAGACTTGTCCTCTCTTGAAAATATTAAGCATAGTGTTCCCTAAGATGAGACCTTGCATGAACTAAGAAAAATCCCTTTGAACCTTTCTCTTTCTTGTTATGTTGCATTTTATTTTTGTACCTTAATAAAGTAATGTAGCTATGACTTTGATATGGTCCCCTGGGGCTCACCTAGTGAACAACTAGCTTCACTAGCCCTTGCGAGCATGCATTTTGTTTGCATAGTGGATAGTGTGTTCCACTTGTAAACCATTTTTTGACAAACAACCTCAACCTAGTCCACTGCATTGGATGGCCAGTCAAAGCTTCATTTGTTGCATTTTTCCTTTTTCTTTTGTCTTTTTCCTTTTTCTGTCTTTGATGGTGTATGTTTGCGATTTGGTTTTGGCTTCATATATCATCTACAAGTGTGTTCCTTTGTGCTTATGATGGTCTGTCATAGGATCTTGACCATCCCTCTTGATTATTGTCATCCTATCTTACTAGCATTCGCACATTGGAGCCCCTCTTGATTGTGTGGTTGGCTACTTTAGTGTGAGTTTGAAGCAAGTTCATCCTCTCACTAAAGTGGGGGATAAATGTAGTGTATTAAAATGCACACCCTTGAATTTTCATGCTTGTTTGGGCTAGCCTTGCTTTATTTATCCCTATTTATGTCTTAATTGGTCATATTTTGCATCCACAAGACCTATGAATTATACCTTTTTATGGCTAATCCTGATAAACATCAAAAGATAAATGATAATTTAATGATTTTGTCTATGTTTCCCTAATTTGATGACTAGGACTAAAATGCCGCCTAGGGCATATTTTTCCTCCATGGGTCTTGGGACCTTGATTTTGAATGTACCTAAAAAGGTGCCTTTTTGGAGTTTGTGCCCCTAGATTTTAGACTTGTGACTAAGATGCCACCTAGGGCATCTTATTCCTCAGCTTATTTTTTCAGGATTTAATTTCAAATTCTAGCAAGACTTAGCCTCCTTTAATTAATGATTTCCTATGTTAGCTTGTTGTGGTGTAATTTCAAGATATTAAGCATGAATAAGTATAAATACAAGGTTCCTCCACTCATTTTCATAATAAGAATTCAAGTATTCATTCCTAAGGAAATATTATGTACTCAAGAGTAATTAATCAAGTATTTGGAGCCATCATCAAGATTCAAGCATCATGTCAAGGATTTTGTGCATCCATTCATGTTGTTGCACCAAGATTGTGGATGTAGCAATGGAGATCTATTTACAATAATTGTTCACATAATATCCAAGGATCCAAGATCTACATTCTTCATGGCCACTACATGGTCTAGATTGCAGATTTGCTTCACAAGACATCATACAAGTTGATATCATTTATAAATTTCATGTTTCATGCTTCATTTTATTTATTTCAAAATTTGGTTTAATTACCTACAAGGGGTTTGACCAAGGAAACCCCTCATTTACTAACAAATCAACAAGTTTTAATGTAGCTTGTATGTTTTTGTTTAGAGATTTAGGTTGAAGACTTGAAGATCATTTGAAGTGAAAAGTTACAATGTTGGAAAGTTGCATTACAAAGTTTTCATCTTCACAGAAACTCACCTACAGGCCGGATCTGGAAGATTCAGGACCTCAGATCGGAGAAGAGGCAAGTGTAGACCTTGGAACTCAAGACCACATTTAGATATTTCAGAAATTCTAAATGGGACTAAGAAAATAGTAAGGGTGTCTTAGTCCTCACAATGGATTTTTATAGAGATTCTTTCAGATGCTATTCTCACATCTGAAGATTATGTATCTACCTTGAATTTAAACAGTAGCGAGACTAAGACAATAGTAAGGGCATCTTAGTCATCCAAAGAATATTTTGACAACTTATTTACATTTCCAAAATCCTCACAACATCTCCATACTTCCTAGGTACACATACCCTAACTTGTAGCTTAATTTCATCATTTGCACTCATTATTTGGCTTACATTACTAGGTTTTGTGAGTTGAATGTAAAGTGTCTTTTCCAAGCCTTGGCTTGGTGGTGAACCCATAAAAGCTTAAAGAACCCCTTCCTAGTTCCTCCTTGTTGAGAATTGACTCACCTTGTTAGGTTTATAGTCAATCCAATTAGGGTTCCTAGGACATTATTGAATGATAATAGGAGAATAGTGGTGTTCTATGACCTAGGTTATAAAGCACCCATTTCCCATTGTTCAGTATGTTAATGATATACTAGTATAACATTAGTAAATTAGTTATATAAGAAATAAGGATCTCAATAATTCCTTATTTGGGTATGTGCAGGATCATCATGGAAAAAACAAGCCCTTAAGTGGCAAACAATTCAAAAAAATCAAAGTTAGGGAACTTGGCATAAAAAATTGAATAAGTTATCCATATTATTTCAAAAATATGTAAGAATAGAATTTGTAGAAAATTGAATGTAGTTTCTAAACTACTAGGTTTATTTATAAAAAAAAAAATCTATTTGGTGAAAATTTGAAATTTCAATGCAGCAGTATTTAAATTTCAGGGAAAAAATAAGTAGGTGTCTATCTAACCACCCTAACCACAATAAAATGATAATATTTTTTTATAAGATTTTAGATATAAGTAGAGGACTCATGTCCTAAAGTGATGCATATTTTTTTGTAATTTTTTCCAAGTAAATAATTAACTATGAATTTTTTATTACAACTTTTAAAAAATATAAAAAACTCGTATGTCTGATTAGTCACATTAACTTGGTCAAAAATTCATGAAATTCATTTTTTTTAATCCTATAGTATGTGAAGCATAGAATGTGACACATGTTTCAGATTCAAAAAATGTGATACCATTTGAAACCTATAGATGTTTTTTAATCAGCCTATAAATCAAGACTTTAGTCATAATTCAAATAGAAAATGAATAATAATTATTTATTAAAGTCAAAGTAAAGAATAATTTATATTGGTTGAAAGGTGAGAATCTCCTTTAAAAACCATTTTCGTTTCATCAGTTTTGGGTAAAATAAAATTCATCATCCACATACCCTACACATACCCATCATATCGCCACTTTTTGGCCCATCATGATCCTGCACATACCCATTTCTTAGTGTTTCTAGTAAGAAAAATAAATCTAATTTAAATCTCATATAGCATGTTGGTTATTTTTTCTTGTAACCCTCAATTATAAGAGAAACTACAATACCTACACTAGGGGAACAAAATGTTAAGAAAAAGATTCTCCCTATAATTAAATAGAGGACAAGAGAAAGCCAATGAACAAGGCCACACCCAACCTTTTGGGCTTTGAGAGCTCCACAGGACTTAGGAGGGTAATCCTTTTATGGGTCTCAGAGAATGATAAATCCTTTTACAAGTGATGCTATAGGAATAAGACTTAATATAAATAGTTTAGGATTTTATGGTGAGCTCCTCAACACCCCAAGATCACCTATAAGACAAAATAACTTCCACAAGAGAGAAATGGAAAATATATCATGCTACGATTATGGATGCAAGATTTCCATATTGAATTAGATTATATATATGATGCCTTTTTTATAAAGGAAAGATGTGAGATGGGATTAGACAAGATCATGACATGTGTCTTAATCTTGTATAGTGAGACAACTACCTCAAAAAATATTAAATGACTTAGGACACAAGCATTAAATATGAAAAGATAAGATCTAGTGACAACTAACACTATCTAAAAAGATTACCTCCTAGGACCTAAGTGGAGTTAACATGTAAATAGGACCAAGTCAGGTAAAACATGTATTTACACCAACATCCCCTTAAGTACAAATTATTCAGTACTACTATGCAAATGACACAAAGATGGGTTTTGACTAAGATGCCATGTTATCTACCCATGTACATATGCAAATGAAATCTCTTAAAAATGGAGAAAATGAGAAAATCAAGTGGGATAAAACTCCTCTCCAAAATAGAGATAACAAAAAAATACTCTTGATGATGCCTAAGAGGGACAAAACCCCATATGAGGAAAAAGACCCTCCCATAAGAGAGAAGAAAATAGACCATGCATCCCTCCCTCAATATAGTGTCTCCTTCAAAGATGTTATATGTCAGAAAATGAATGTTGAAGATGATTCATGAATGTCGAACAATGTTACTCCACTTGGGAGGAAACAAGACCAAGATGGTATGTAGGATGTCTTCCCATTCCTGAAAGAAAGATGCAAGAAGAAGGATGGTGTGTGATGTATCTGAAATATGTGCAAGTATCTCCATGTCAATGTTGAAAGGCTTCATATCCAAACAAGAATTATATCCTACACTACCAAATAATACAATCATTAATCTACTACAAATTATTGTAGAACATAATCTAAAGACAAATATACCTCCCCTAAAGACAAAGAAGCCTCCTCAAAATATTGTCCAAAATAATTCACACTCATTTAAAACTACAAAGGATGATCATGTAGAGAATGAACAAGAGGGTGAGAGTGTTCTCTCGCAACAAATGAAGAAGGATCATCTTCATCAAAGAGAAGATGAATGCAAGTAATGATGTCTCCCAAGTATGAAAGGTGGGAATCACACAAAAAATCACCAATGTCTGTGAAGTACTCATCCTAAGTATCAATCTCTAAAAGATGATGGATATCTTTATGCACTAAATCACAAGGAGCCAAATGGTGGAATCATAACCATCCTCAAGTACAATAGTAGATGAAGGATATGATATCTCAGTGAATTCCATTAGACTACACTTACCATCCCCTATTGTATCCTCCAAATATGATCGAGTAAGAACACTAGATGGTATTTCCACTATTTGATTACAAGAGTCCTCAACCTCAAGATGTTGACTCATAGATGAAGAAGATGAACCCTCTAAATCTAGATTAGGAGCCATATAAACTAAAGTTTCAATAGAAGTCTCAATAGGAGGAGAAGAATAAGGTTATGTATCATCAAAACAACCAAACCTTTCCCAATGAGAAAGCTTAGTAGTTGTTTTATCATCAATTGGTTGAAACTAAACAAGTGGAACAAGACAATATACAATAGGATCCTTTGGAAATGGAGGTTCATTAGAGTCTCCATACATCTCCCAAAGTCTATACACAAGGTCACGAGGGATCTCAATACCATTAGTGGCCATTTGTGTGTCAATATCACAACTGTAACCAATTAGTCCTAGGATATGCTTTATTTCTATGTCCCACACAACTCTCTTCCATTTAGATGGTTTAGGAACTAGTCCATGGAGATATGGAAAAATATTAAGCCACCTACAAAGTGTTAGGATTCTATCTTAGGGTGTTGGAAAGAAGTTGAGTCCACTTTTTGGCCATCTAGTGGAAGTGTTTTCCCTAATTTTTCAGAATTTGACACATTTGACCTTAAAATTTGAAGCACTTAGAGATGGAATCTTGAGAAAAGTCACAAATCATAAAATGTATTACTCAGAGTCTAGTTTCCAAATATGTAATTTATTTCAATACCCGAATGATACAAATTGATTTTCAATAGGAATTTCTAAAAACCACTATTTAAAAGATTTATTTTTTACCATACCATGCACATGTACGTCCTTCATATTTTGACCTAGATAATCATATTTTTCTAAATCCTTTTGGGAAAATATTTGTAACTCACTGAATCATGCTTCCCATTTTTTTTGTAATTTTTAATTGAATATTTTTTTTGTTATTTTTTATTGGCCATATTTGGTGTTTTAAAAAATCGTCATGTACGTCACACATGAGATGACCTAAACTTGTGATTTTTTTATTTTTTTAAAAATTGAAAAGAATTGTCTGAAGTACGCTTTTGTGCAATCCATTCATAAAAATGTTATGTTGATAAAAAGGTTATTAAAATACTAAAAATTCCTAATAATTCAAGTTTATGGACCTGTCTAATCAAAAATTAAAATGAAAAATAAAAAGATTAATCCAATTGTAAAAAAAATACATATTTGGAATCTACACTGTCTAATCTATAATGGGTTTTAATTTCATCAGAAAAATTTGCAAAAACTGCCTTCAACATATGCCAAAGTCAATATTTTTTTTACATTGCTAGGACCTTCAACTTGTAGGTTAAACCAAGTCCAGGGCTTAAGTTCGGATCCCCAAACCATTTCTTGAACCTGCCAACAAAGCAAAAACCTAGCCTACATTTGAAATTTTAAAAAATAGGATCCCATTTATAATTCACCTTTTGAAAATTAAATAGCAGAGCCGCTGGAAAATGAAACGGGATCCTATTTAATAAAGGGGATCCTGTTTAATAAACAAGATCCTGAATTATTTCACTCAGGATCCCATTTATTAAACGGGATCTAGATTTTTATAAATTGGGATCCCATTTATTAAATGAGATCTCAAGTTATTTTTTACCATTATTTTTTATTTTACCATAAAAAAGAGGCATGTTGAGTCTGAGGATCATTTTGTATGGCTGACTGCGACATATTCGCTATTTTCTATCACCTTTTGTCTTGTTGAAGCTCTTCAAGTTGGGATTTTTTTCAATTTTGAAAGGAGGCATCATTGGGACACTATGAGAAAATAATTTTGTTGAATTGCTACTTGTTTGAAGGAGGAAGATTTTTTTGTTGAATTTCTATTTGTTTTCAAAGGAGGAAGATGAATTTTATTTATTTTCTATTTGTTTGAAGGAGGAAGATTTTTTTTTTTGAATTCCTATTTTCTTTCAAAGAAGGATGAAATTTTTTGTTTAATTGGGCTACTGGTTTGAAGGAGGAAGAGAATTTTTTTTGAATTCCTATAAATGTTTTCAAAGGAGGATGAGAAATTTTGTTTGATTAAGCTACTTGTTTGGAGGAAGATAATTTTTTTGCAATTGCTACTTTTTTGAAGGAGGAAGAGGAATTTTGTTTAATTGATACTTGTTTGAAGGAGGAAGAGGATTCTTGTTCAATTGCTACTTGTTTGAAAGAGAAAGAGGAATTTTTTTCAATTGCTACTTATTTGAAGGAGGAAGAGGATTTTTTTGAACAATTGCTACTTTTTTGAAGGAAGAACAAACAAGGAAGACTCTCAAGTTTTTGACATTCATTTGTGTATATTTCAAAAAATTCAATCATGGGATCACAATGTCGGAATAAGAGGAAAGAAAGGAAGGATTTGACCCTTGAAGAAATTCATGCAAAGAGAGAGAAGGGGAAACAAAGACAAAGAGAAAGAAAAGTGAGAATTCGATCAATGAATGATGGTGAAGCATCCAATTCCACAAATATTGAAGATAAAAAAATTGAGGAGACCATGGATGTAGACGATGCAAACTTGCGAGAGGTGAATGTGGAAACTAATACAAATATACAAACTACTCCTAGTATGTCTTCAAATATCCCTTCCAATGCTATGGAGAATGTTTCAATAGGCACAATTCCATGTACATCTTCAAATCCACCTTTGAGCCTCATGGAAATGGTGTTTATTAGAGATTTACAAGAGCCTAGATATCACAATGTTGACATTGATAATATTTGTAGAGTTAAAGATTTGAGTCAAATTGTTGTTGAAAATGAAAATGAAAATGAAAATGAAAGTCGTTTTGTTGTAGAAAATGAAAAAGAAAATACTCTTAAAGGAAATGAAAATGCAAATACTTTTATTGAAAATGAAAATGAAAACCATTTTGTTGTTGAAAATGAAAATGAAAATCCTCTTAATGAAAATGAAAATGAAAATTGTTTTGTTGTTGAAAATGAAAATGAAAATATTTTAATTGAAATTGAAAATGAAAATGAAAATGAAAATGAAAATGGAAATGAAGATGAAGATGAAAATGAAAATGAAAATGAAGATGAGAATGAAAATAAAAATGAAAATGAAAATGAAAATAGTTTTGAATATATATTTTTTAAATTGAAAGTGAATGTTTTGGATAAACTTCCTATTTGAAAAATGAAGAAGAACATCTCATTTTGTTGTTTTTTGTTGTCATTGATGTCACCGTGATATATGAGTTGCAGCTGCAAGATCAAGTCTAAAGTTATTCTGGTATTCTAGTTTGGTATCTGAATCGGTGTTTGCCTACATCCTTTGGTATTTTGGTCCACATTTGTTTGGTAGTAAATTCTATTACTAGTGGTTTTGGAAAATGGTTTGTAGATGTCGGGAGCATGTACATTCAAGATCTAATGTATCCAATTGCTCGTATGGTGTATTGGTATTACATTGGTGTTTACATTTTGTGCTAATAGGTCTATCCTTGACTGACCTAATGAATCTATCATGTAATGATAAAATATTTTTGTTATACAGATATATGTGCAACTTATTTTAGGTCTTTTTTGACATAATTTAGTGTATTGGAGATTTGAATTATCGTCTTGAAATGTTTTTATGAATGCTTGAAGCTGACAGATGGTATTTTTGGTAAATATGAAGTGCATCTAATTAGGATGACATAATTGATGCTTGTGGAGAGATCATATATATATATATATATTAGATAATCTTTGAAGATTATGGTGTGAATTTTGATTTGAGTGAATGTGAATGTAAAGAAGAGTGAATATGATGAAGTGTGTTAAAACTATTTAATGAGCTACATTGGAACTGAATCTGCACTCACTAGGTGTATTCCATCAATTCATTTTCTAGTTGTAAGCCATTTTATATCATTGTATTTTTGTAGACAGTGAGCCTTTGTTTCTAGAAAGTGAGTCTTGGCATGAGCCATCCATTCTATAATATTTTATAACTAGTTATACTATATTGTGAGCTAACACTCACCATGGTTTTTCCCATTTTGGGTTTTCCACGTAAAAATCTTGGTGTTCATGTGTTCTCTAATTTCATGTTTTGTTAATGCTTTTACTTATCTTTGCTATTGTATGCATTGGAATAATTGGATGGTATCTTATCAGAAAATTTAAGAAGATACTAATTCACCCCCCTCTCAGTATCTTGGATATTTAACAATTGGTATCAGATCTTGGTTCCTCTGGAAATGCCTAATAGCTTGAGGGAGATCTTGAAGATGGAAGAAATGGATGATAAAGGAGAGCTTTGGACTGCACTTGAGGATCTTGACAAAGTTGAAAGAGAAAATAGACACCTGAAAGAAAATATTGAAGATGTAAATGATTGTGTCCAAAAATTAAAGGAGCAATTGAAAAATTTCAAAGATAGGCACAGGGAAGTGACTAATTAGTTGAAGAAGTCTAATGAAGATATTGTCAGTTTGAAGGTACAAGTAGAAGAAAAGAAAAGAGTTGAAGAATGTTTGAACAATTTGGTACAAAGTAAGTCTGAAGAGGGAACCAATCTTCAACAAGAAGTTGTGAACCTGAAAGTTGATCTCGAGAAGGAAAAAAATTGTGAAAATAATTTCAAATCCAGCTTAGACAGGCTTGATGAATTAATTGCAGGACATAAACTGAGTAAAGACAAAGGTGGTCTTGGAAATGACATCAGTGAAATTTCTAAAGTTGTGGACAATCATAAGACTCAAAACGGAGGAAAGCAGAAAGGAAATTCAAGGAACTCTACTAAGAGACCTTCAGTGAGACAACCTAATGCACAAAGGTATTCTTCTTTTACTGGAACTTGTTTTTCATGCAATAAATTTGGTCACAAGGAAAAAAAATGTAGGAGTAGGATGAATCATTTCACTAGTCCTTTTACTAGTGAATGTTTTGCATGCAAACAAAATTGGACATAGTGATGCAGCCACGATCGGAGGGCCCTCAAAGAGAACAATTCAAACCATGCAGAAAGAGTCACACAACGGAAGCAACACATAAAATGAAAGAAAATACCAATTCAAACATTCTTATTATCATTAAATTCAATTACACATAGCTGGCAACATCCAGGTTTACAAATTCAGCTCCCAGGCCTAATTACAACATGCTCTAATTACCATCTTCCTACATACTCCTCAATGTGAGCAAAAATCCTATAGAGAAAATATTTATTTCTCTAATCTA
Source organism: Sequoia sempervirens (assembly GCA_007258455.2). Lineage (NCBI taxonomy): Eukaryota > Viridiplantae > Streptophyta > Pinopsida > Cupressales > Cupressaceae > Sequoia > Sequoia sempervirens. The sequence continues at coordinate 141,749,723 of VDFB02000013.1, forward strand.
TGACTCTACTTTCACTACTACTACCTTCTAATGATCAATTACAATGCTTTATATAAATTCGTAGATCTAGAAACATCCGCGTCGGCCCAAAGATTATTACAATCTTTGATTAAAGAAAATGTAATGTGTGTTTGCATATGTCAGCCTCAAATTTTAATTACTCCTATATGATTGCATAAAATCAAGTGTGGACCTAAATCAAGGTCGTGGAAACCCCATAGAACAATTCAAATTGTACCATCAAGATTTTCAAGATACGAAAATGATCCACAAGCGATCAAACTAGTTGTTAGATAAGAACATTATTTCAATGTCAATCCAAGAAACTGCCACATAATTTAGAAGCGATAACTTGCTAGAAAATAAACCAATCATGCTCAAATATTGGAATAAGGAAAATGAACATGCCCACAATGTAAATATAGATCTGCGAGGTCTAGCAAGAAAACATGAAGAATCACTGGATCTACCAACTTGACTAAACAAAAACTGAAACAAAGACAAATTGGAATGAAAATATTTTTGGATGATGCAAGATTGCCACGACCCAAGGATTCTCCTGCATCAGACACCCCTAGTGAGAAAATATGTTCCATGAGAGGAACTCATGAACATTGAACTGGGTTTGGGATGTAGATCCCATGCTCATTCTTGACCCAAATGTCTTCTCTGTCTATACTTCTCTTCACCCTAACCTCTGTTCTTTCCTTGATTAGATCCTGCAACTTCTTCTTCTCTTTATCCTCCTTTTCCTGCCTCATACCTGCACAAGGTAGTAAGGGACATTTACCACCACTTACCTTCTTTTGTGAATTTGATCTACCTCTTCTATAGGACTTCATTTTATCTACTATCTTATCTGCAACCAAAGTCTTCTGATATACAATTCTACCTTTACCTTCTTCTGGCTCCATCTCACCTTCATATTTAGCCCCATGGTTCTTCTCCAAATCCACTACATTCTCTAATACAACCTCTGCATCTCGCTTCTCAACTCTGTAACTCTTCACAAGACTCAAGTTCCTCACTTCCTCCTGCTTATTCTTCAAGGAAACCAAGGTAAAAAAAATTCCATCCTTCTCTACAGTAATCAAATTTCTTCTGCAATCATATATGGCTCCTCTATCAAACTACCAGGGTCTACCCAACAAAACATGACAAGCACTCATAGAAAAAACATCACACAAAACCTCATCTCTAAAGGGGACAATATTAAAGTTCACCCAGCACTGTTCTTTCACCTCCTTTACATGATCATATTGTAACCAACTTATCCTATAAGGGCAAGGATGTGGAATCCTCTTCAAGATAAGTTTCTCCACCATCTCCTCAGATACCAAGTTATCAGTACTTCCAGTGTCTGTGATAACCTTACAACACTTACCTCTTGATTTGCACATAGTCTGGAAAAAATTCCTTCTCTGTGAACTAGCAACCTGTTCCCTACTCTACCTCATCAAGACTCTCCTAAGAATAAGAGATACTCCTTTCTCTAGTTCTATCCCATCTTCAATTATTTTCCCTTCATGTTCCATACAATTATTTTTACTAGTTCCTTTACTTGATTACTCAGGACACTCAAAAGATCGATGTCCAATTTCTCCACACTTGAAACATTTTCCCAAGAACTCCCTACTACCATTTCCTCTCCTTTGTACCCTCTGATTTGATTCCTTACTCCACTTAGATCTTGATTCTTCTTCACTTATCTATTTCTCCCTACTACTACTTATCTGCTTTTCTTTCCCCCTGGGATTATTCTGTTGTATTTTCTTCACTTTGTATTCTTCCTTAAGAGCATATTGGTAGGCATCTTCAACTATGGAAATCCTCAACATACTCATTTCATCCTAAATGTTAAATCTAAGGCCATTTATATGCCTTGCCACCTTCTCCCTAGTCATCTCTTGGTGCCCAGATCTGATTGTCATCTTGTAGAATTCCTTAGTATACTCTTTCACACTCATGTCCTTCTACTTCAAGTTCTACAACTTCTTGAACAATTCCAACTCATTGTCTTCCAGAATAAACTTAGCCTTCAGCCTTGTAACCATCTGTCTCCACCAAGTAATTCTTGTTTCACTATTCTCCACTTTGTCCTTTTGAAATTATTTCCACCATAAAGCAGCATGTCCTTTCAACTTAGTTTGTGCCAACCTAACCATCATTGGGTCTCTAATATCTTCAAGCTCAAAATAGTCTTCCAACTCTCCTATCTAGTCTATCAAGTCTTCTGGATTCAATGTACCATAGAAGTTAGTAACCTCCACCCTATGATTTTTACTTACTTGTGCCACTTCTCTTAACAATCTCCCCTCTCTCTCATTTGTCGACCCTTTAGCCTCTTTAGTCTCAAGTTATTTTGCAACTTCTTCATATTCATCCTCTGGTTTAGGGTTTCTCCTCAAACCACCCAAGAGGTTTTGGATCTCATTCCTCATATCATTTTTAAAATCCTCCATCATCTGCTCCATTCTTCTAGGGTTCATCCTTCTTGGTGGCATCTCTCCCCTTGCTTGGTACAACTACCTCAACTCAGCGATTTGACTACAAGGTTTCAATTGCCTCTCTCTCAGTGATCTATTGAACACACTTACAACCTCCCTCAAGTTGGTGATCTATTCACCTAGGGAATACCACAAGGACCACAAACCACTCAAGGTTCACAACCAACTCTCATCTCAAAATTTTTAGGTTCACAACCTTCTGCTCTAATACCATCTGATGCAGCCATGGTCGGAGGGCTTTCAAAGAGAACAATCTAGACCATGTAGCAAGAGTCACACAATGGAAGCAACACAAAAAATGAAAGAAAATACCAATCCAAACATTCTTATTATTAGAAAATTCAATTACAAACAACCGACATCTGTGCTTATAGAATCGGCTCGTGGGATTGATTACAACATGATCTAATTACTATCTTCCTACATGCTCCTCAATGTGAGCGAAAATCCTATAGAGAAAATCTTTCTTTCTCTAATCTTTGAATCTACTTTCACTACTACTACCTTCTAATAATCAATTACAATGCTTTGTATACATTCACAGATCCAGAAACATCCATGTCGGCCCAAATATTATTACAATCTTCGATTAAAGAAAATGTAATGTGTGCGTGCATATGTCGGCCTCAAATTTGAATTACTCCTCAATGATTGCATAAAATGAAGTGTGGACCTAAATCAAGGTCGGGGAAATCCCATAGAACAATTTGAATTGCACCATTAAGATCTGTAAGATACGGAAATGATCCACAAGCGAACAAACTAGCTGTTAGATAAGAACATTATTCTAGTCCCCGTCCAAGAAACTGCCACATAATCCAAAAGCGATAACTTGTCGGAAATTAAACCAATCGTGCTCAAATCTTGGAATAAGGAAAATGAACATGCCCATGATGTAAACATAGATTTGCAAGGTCTAGCGAGTAAACATGAAGAATCACCAGATCTACCAACTTGACCAAACAAAAATTTAAACAAAGACAAACTGGAATGAAAATATTTTTGGGTGATTTAAGATTTCCATGACCCAAGGATGCTCCTGCATCACATAGGGCAAGTGAATGAAGAACCCTTATGATGAATCAGTTTAATGGAAGAATAATGAATCAATCCTTGAATGAATAGTGCTATAACTGCAATAAGTATGGACATAAAGCTAAGCAGTGCAGAACAAGAGTCAATGGAATTCAATCTAATCAAAGAAATATTGTTTGTTACAACTGCAACAAACTAGGACATGTTTCAAGAGTCTATAGAAGCAATAAAAGTAAGGAGACCAATTCAGTAGAAAAGTATGAAGCAAGAGATGAATAATATTTGGAGAAAGAAAGAAGAACCAGATACTACTAATGAGTATGTTCCCTCATCCGGTATAGATGATTCATTTGGGAATTAGACCTAGCAAGGTCGTAGGGGGAGCATTATCAGAAAATTATAAGAACCCCCTGGACAGGTGGTGTGTTAGAGGTTGGCATGAGGATGAAATGTGAAGATTGTTTTTTCACAAGTTTTGGAAAAGGAACCGGTAGAAAATATGAAGAGATGATCTTTTGCAAAGCAAATTAGGGTTTGCCTATGAAAAAGAGGAGTTTTTTATTAGCTTTTTGGATTCTACTGCATCTAGTGTGAATTAGGGAAGATCATTATTTTATAGAAGATTTTTCTAAGGAATTTTGATCATTCAAGCATTTGGAGAAGTTGAAGAGCTTTTGGAGCATTCTTGAAGAGAATTGAAGTTCGAGTTATGGAAACCCTAGTTGTGGTCTGTTGTACAGAAAAGGTATTTTATCCTCTAAGAAACTCTGTTTTCACTTTCATTAAGTTGTTTGAGTTCAGAACTGGTAGAATAGAAACTCCTGTTGTTGTGAAAGTGTCGAAGAGGCCAAGGCCCTCTTACAGAAAATATTCATCAAAGGTTTTCAAAGATGACCAAATGGGTGCATTTTCACCAATTCCACGTAGAATAATGCCGACTGAAGATACAATGATGTACATTCGTGTGAAGTAGAGGAATATGATCACTCAAAATTGATTGATATTTGGAAAAAAGTGCTTACTAGTGATGACTTATTGGTAAAATATGAGTACTCGAATGTGGTTGAGAAAATATTGGATAGATGGAATAATTTTTCCCAACTTTAGCTACAATGAAAAATATGTTAAACCAGTCCTAAGTAGAATTCATGACAAATTCCTCTAGATTAACTGCCCACACTTGATAACAAAGGAAGTGATTAGGGCTATAACTGGACTTTGGGACAAAGGTAAAGTACCTGTGTTAAAATATATGAAGAATGAGGTAGTGATAGAGCTCACAGGAGTAGCATATGACAAAAGAGCCCTAGGGACAAAAACCATTACTAATCTTGTTGTGAAGTATGCAACGATGATGATTGGACATAAAATATATTTCACAAATAGAGATAATTTTGTTTCGGCCACAACAATCTATACCATTTTTGATATGGTTGAGAACGGTGTTGATTATGATCTTTGTGAGCTTCTTTAGATACAGTTGCTAGAGAACCTGAAGTTGGAAAAGGAAAGGAAGTATGCCTTCAAGTTTGATTCTTTGATCATATGCTTATTATTTTATTTCATAAAGATGCGTCCAAGAAAGAATGAGGTACATTGGGACTCATCCAGACCAATAGGTCACCAAATTTTTTATTATTTGCATAGTCTGGGAAATCTAGATGCTCAAGATATGCTTTGACAAAATTATTCGCTTTATTTAAAAGAAACATGAATGAAAGGGAGATGATCCCAAGAAAAAATGTTGAGAAGTATAAGGATGAAATAATATTCCATGTCTAATCTGATGAATGTATGATTGTAGCTATAGAACCTCAAACTATATGGATTCAACCTTTGAGATATGAGGTGACAAAAGATGAAGCTGAAGGATATGTGTAATTATTGCTAAAGAATCCAAAGGACCCCAATGAACCCAAAATTGGGACATATGCAGAAAAGTCTATGGATATTCATATGGAGAAACAAAAGCCTAAAATTAGAAAAAAAGTTGAGAAAATGCTCAAAGAAGCTAGATTCACTGATGAGGAGATTGCACATGGAAGGGCAATAGGAGAATGAAGGGGGACAAAATTACCTGGCCCAAGGAGATCTAGAAGGATTACCTCTGCAAAACCCTTTGTAGCCCCTACAGCTAAGATTGAGCCTAGTGTGGTTTATAAAGGTAAATGTCATGTTTCCTCTGGACCGACTACAAGATCCGAGAAGAGGAAAGACTCCTCTGGTGGTCCTTGCAAAGAGAGGAAGAAAAGAGAAAGCAACAAGGGAGAAAAATATAAGTGTTACAAATGATCAGGATGATGATGAAGAAGATCTTGAAGCAAAGTTGGTAAGAAGAAAAAGAGGAGGTTTACCCTCCGGTGAAGGTGCATCTACAAAAGTTGTTGGTTCCAAAAGAGTACATGTTTTATCATCTTCTAACGATGAAGAAGAGAAAGAGTTTGGTATACATGTGCACACCAAGCCTGGATCAAAGAAGGCTAAGGTAGCCAGTGAGGCCTCCGAGGACTAGAGAGTTGAACAAGACATTCTAGTAAGCTATGGCCCCTGATTTAAACTAGAGACAACTCTTAAGTCCTTGCTAAATATTGAGAATATGCTTCAACTCACAACTGAATACTATGATAAGGTTGGAGAAGAAGACAAGAAAACTTTTCTTTTAGCTATTATTGAATGTGTTATCTTCTTAGAGGTCAAATGGGATGACATAAGGAAAGATGTACTTGGAAGCATGTGGAATGATCTGATGAAAAGGAGATCTGAGGCTGTTGTATTTGAAGAGAAAATCATAAATGCTACATATAATAAAATTGGGTCTTCCTTGACCCTTGATAATCCAAAATCTCTGAAGAAGATCTGTGCTAAAATTTTTTGGATGAAGAGTAGAGTAAACATGTTGATGACAAGAAATAAGAAGTTGACAAAGAAAGTAAGAAAGGGAACTACAAAGGTAATCCATGAGACTGTAGAAAAATATGGTATGCTGAAAACTAATGAAGATGCTGATGTTGCTGAAAATGTTGATGACAATACTCCTCCCAATATAGGTAATGAAGCTATTACTGGAAATTTTGATGTTGAAATTAATGTTGGTGGTGAGAATGATGAGCAGAATGAAGGAGAAGTTGAGTCTGAGATACACAATGATGCTCCTCCAGACCACACTGGAGCATAAAAAGGCAACAATGATCAAGGAAATGTTGAAGAAGAAAGACAACACAATGGTGAAGAAGGACAAGAAAATCCTGAAGATGAACAAAATAAAGATGAAAAGAATGGAAATGAGGAAGAGGAATGTAGACACTAAAATTTGATCGAAGTCTGCGACTTCAATTTCTTGATGATTCATATTGTCATGGTCATGATTAAATAATCTTAATTATTTAATTACTTTCTAAAGTCTTTTCTCATCTATTAATTAAATAAGTTTTAATTATTTAATTAATTCATATTATCCTTATTCTATCCTAATTAATTAAATAAATGTTCTTTATTTAATTACGTCACTAATTAACTTTATCCTCTTTCTTAAATTAAATAAATTCTTATTTAGTTTATCCTAATCACATTTTCAACTATAATTAAATAAATACTTTAATACTTTAATTATTCATTTAACCTTTACTCAATTAAATAAATCTTATTTATTTAATTTAATCCCTAAATGTCGAATCTTGAATTAAATAATCATTTAATTCATAAAAGTCTATTTTGAACATATTCCTCTATATTTAGATAATTGTTTAAGTTATCTAACTATTCATTTCTACTTCACTCGAGACCCATTTAAATTAGTCAATTATCTCCTAATTTAATGACTGATTGTCTTTCGTGAAGAAACTCTTTGTCATAACTAGTCAGTTATCTAGTTCTAACTCATATGCATGTACATACATATTAATTACACTTGTTAATCTTCAATATTTTTCTATAATCGCATCTATCAAGGCTATACTTGCACACTTACTAAAAATCTGAGGGAAAGAATACCATCACAGCGAAATGGAGAAGGACAATAGAGGTTATCCATGGAGTTACATCGATCTTTGGTGAGATTTTTTTATGTTTTAGCTATTTCCTTTGTTCTTTGTTGTTTGAATTTAGATTGCATTAGAGTTTATAGGCTTTGTGTTTGCTTTTAATCTTTCATGTTTTCATAGATGTTACATTAGTGAACCTGACGTGAAGGCACGTTCTTTGCAAATCCATAGACATTTTATTGGATTTTTGTAGGTATCATATGATCTGACGCATCTGATAGAAAAAATGACACAATTGATATTACGAACCACATCTAATGAAGAAAACAATCCATTTGAAAAAATTCGACACATTTGTGACTTATCGAACCACAACTGACTGGTGAAAATCCGGATCACATCTACCACTCTAAACAATGCACCTGACTGATGAAATTTCTAAGTTCAATTTCTGATTTACAAATTTTCATTGTGTTTTTGTTTTAGGTAATTGTTTGGTTAGCAGCATGTGTTTCAGGGAGTTAACATAGTGTTTGCAGGATGTATCATAGAAGACAAGTTTTTGAAACCCTTTCTACAGGATGGTCGATGAAGATCAATCTGAAAAATACTAATGAATTTTTTTGCAAGGCTGGAAGATCAATTTGAAATAGATTGTTTGGTAGATTAGCAAATTATCAATTGGGTTTAAAATTTACTACTGTCTACTATGTTTGGTGCAAAAGCACAATTTTTTTACTACCCCACGATTTAGTATATCGAAGTATCCTCTCCCCTTGTGCATTTGTACTATCCTTGGTGCAAGAGAACCAGTTACCAACTCTAGAAATTGGGTCTATCTTGGTGGGAAAAATTACTCACCCCAAGATGACTCAGACTGGTCACACGCTGAACCTAAGTGACTTCCAACCAGTATATAAAAGTGGGTTCTTGAGGAAAACTCAAGAATCGCGAGTATTGTTTCAACGAGAAGGGAAACAGTGGTCTCTCATTGCATGGATGATACCCCATGAATAAAATGTTTGAATTAAACACCCTTATTTTTAGTAAGCCAAAAACCCTCTATTTACTAGTGTAACAGGTCAGACCTATGAAGTCGTCTCATGTTTTTACGATTCAATGTAGAGATGAGAAGTATGCCATGGGAGTTTCATGGGTACTATAGCTTGGCTGCCCCAAATGAAGTGTTGAGCCATGGAGGGGAGCCAGTGGGGTCAAGCTACTAGTCATCTGCCTTGAATAAGCATAGCTAGGGTAAAAGCCAAGTGAGAACTCAGTAAATACTATCCTTCACAACCTTAGGATTGTACTCGTTTTCTAAAAATACACATGTTCATGATCATCAAACTGAAAATACATTATCTTCTGATTGTCTTTGTTTGTCAAAACTTGATCACGAAATGGAGTCTATTTACACTATAATTCACTAGAAAACTGCAATAGTTCATTAGAGAACTACAATTGTCAAACAGAGTTGCAATTGTTCACCAGAAAAATGCATCTAATTAGCAGAGTTGCATCTATTACAGATTTTGTTGCATTTGTCAGAAACTGAGTCAAATTTGCATCTGAGCCGCATCTATTTAAACTTGAGTTGCATCTATCTAAAACTAAGTCTAATTTGTATCTAAGCCACATCTGTTTAAACTTAAGTCGCATCTATTAGAAACTAAGTCCAATTTGCATGTCCCAGAATTTGAGTCGCATCTATTTAATCTTGAGTCACCTCTACCAAAATATCTCACATCTGCTTTGTATAAAATTGTATCTGATACCTTAGTCTCATTTTTTATTACCTCTATTATTGGAAAACCTACAATTGGTACCTTCTGTGATGCATTTGAATAGGTGAGCTGCATTTATAGTCTAGAACTATGCATATTCCCTTGTTATAGAACAAATCTACTTTTACCAGTACACAACTAGAGTCTTGAAAACTGCATCTGAATAGTCCAGAGTCACAATTGATACACCAAGTCGCATTTGTTTCAAAGAAAACCGCATGTGTCTGATACATAAAATTGAATTTAGCAGAAAACCACAAATGTTAAATTCTGCAACGCATCTACCTAAGTATCAGAAAACTAGAATTTACAGTCACAGACCGAGAACAAACAATCAAACAATTATCTAACTTATCCTTTTACACTGATTCTTGGACAAAAACAAAAAATTTGGCTCAAAACTTGCACCATTACATCCTTTAGGAATCATTTAGTCATATCAATAGGTACCTTAGTCATAGGTATGTGCAGGATCATCATGGAAAAAATAGGCCCTTAAGTAGCGAAAAATTTAGAAAAATCAGAGTTAGGCAACTTGACATAAAAATTTGAATAAGTTATCTATATTATTTCAAAAATATGTAAGAATAGAATTTGTAGCAAATTGAATGTAGTTTCTAAACTACTATGTTTATTTTTATTTTTTAAATCTATTTGGTGAAAATTTGAAATTTCAATGTAGTAGTATTTAAATTTCAAGGAAGAAATAAGAAGTAGGTGTTTGTCGACCACCCTAACCACAATAAAATGATAATATTTTTTATAAGATTTTAGATATAAGTATAGGACTCGCGTCGATGTGATGCATATTTTTTGTAATTTTTTCCAAGTAAATAATTAATTATGATTTTTTATTACAACTTTTAAAAATATAAAACTTCATGTCTAACCACCTTAACTTGGTCAAAACTTCATGAAAGTCATTTAAAAAAAAAAAAAATACTATAGTATGGGAAACATAGAATGTGATGCATGTTTCAGATTAAAAAAATGTGATACTATTTGAAAGCTATAGATGTTTTTAATTAGCCTATCAATCAGAAATTTAGTCATAATTCAAATAGAAAATGAATAATAATTATTTATTAAATTCAAAGTAAAGCATAATTTATATTGGTGGAAATCTAAGAATCTCCTTTAAAAACCCTTGATAAATTTTAGGATAGGCGCCTTTCATGCTTTAGATAAATCCTTGATTCAACAAACATTGTCATCGAACCTATTCATCATATTTTTTTCCTACACGTGAGTCCTTCCAGCTCATGAGTTTAGTCTAGGATCTCACTTTATCTTTTAGTCATAGTCCTACGAAGGTTCCTTGTCAAAACTAAATTGAAACCTGGGTTACACTTTAGCTGATAGATATCCTCTTTTAGAATTTTCCAAATTGGTCACTTAGACTTTGGCATCCTAGAATAGCGTCATTTTAGAAATACCTTATTTGCAGAGAAAATACCAAAAAAATAGGTACATACATTCATCCTTTATATTCAAAAAATCCCAAAAACATAGATTAAACTCACAATTATCCATAGACTTAGTGTTTGCATCACTTGCACTTTGAGCTTACATTACATGGTTGAAACAAGATTGAAAAGGAAAGAAAGAGAAAAGATGGCTGATCCAAATGAATTCATCAATCCATTCTCAAACCCCTTTTCAGGGATATCTTCATTGAGACCTCACAAGACTTTGTTAGACAAATTTGTTACTAGAGACACACAAGGACTTGTAGTGGAAGACATAGATGTTGCTACACAGGACCTTGAGTTTACTTCCTTTGTAGATGACTATCTAGCAAATTATCCTCAATGATACTTAGCCAAATTGCTAGTAGAAGGTGCCAAACTACCTCTTGGTTTTGATATTCATACCCTACAAACTGCATCTACCTAGGGAAAAAACACCACTACCACTAGTGCTACTATACCTCAAGTGACTACTGCTATACCATCTGGAGGACCTACATAGAGTGCCTCAATGATACACACATCTCCATTTGGTATGCCTACCTCGACATAGGGGCTAAATTTCACCATAGGGACATCATCTTCCAATCCCTTCTGTCCTCTTGTTGGAAACAAAAAATATAGAACATCAACTCCTATTCCAAGTGTTAATGTCACTAGCACCATTCCACAGACAACTATACCTAGTGTTCATGTCACTAGTACTATAGCACAGATTGGGGTTTCATAGACAGGAGGCATACCCTCTTTCCAATATGGAAACCGACCCATCACTTTACAAATTTAGAGTCAAAATCCATTTTCACAAAATCTGAATTAAAATTCATTTTCACAGATTCCAAATCAAAATCCATTTTCACAAACTCTGAAACAAAATCCATTTACACAAATTCTGAATCAAAATCCATTTTCATAGATTCTGAATCAAAACCCATTCACTAACATTCCAAATCAAAATCCACTTTACATACCGACATTTAGCCAAAACCCATCACAAAACGTTGGATTCCAAAACATGTACATAGACCCAAACAATCCAACCAACACATCATTTACTCAAGTTGACATCCTGTAGATGCAAATGCATGCACTTCAAACATAGATGGATAACATGGTAGTGCCAACCAAGAAAACCTTTTCAACAAAGGATTTATGCCCATTTCCCTTTGATAAATCATTCTACATGACACCTTTCCCTCATGGGTATGTCATACCAAATTTTCCCAAGTACAATGGAAAGCGAAATCCAGTTGAAAACATAAGGGAATTTTCTATGATGTGCATAGATGTCACCTACGACCCCACCTATCTTATGAGACTCTTTCTGAGAAGTCTTTTTAGAATTACACACTAGAGTGGTTTTTAGGTCTTGACTACAACATAAAATCATGGGGTGAAATGGCTGATAAATTCATTGAATAATTCTCCTTTAACATAGACCATGAGATTAACATAGATGTTAGAAACCAAGATAAGACATGCAAACCAAAAAACCTTCCACATAAGAGAAAATCAAAAAAAGCAAGAGCTTTGCAAAAAGATTTGTAAAATATTATTATTTAGGAATTCATAATTATGTGAGATGATTTGCTTTATAAAAGCAAAGTATGCATAACCCTAATCTTATCTTGAGCAACAAGATAGCTCAACAAGATAAGGATGACAACTATTAACCTAGGAATTAAAATATTACCTAAGTAAAGTTATGCAAGTGTAATTAAATATTAATTACACTAACACCCGCCCATAAGTGCAACTTAGGGAGACTAAGAAAGCATGCACCTAAAACTAAGATGAATGCAATAAAGCATGAATGGGTCTTGACAACAAGGCTTGATTAGGTACCCATGTACAAATTCAATAATGAGGTAGAGAAGGAAAACCTAGTGGGACAAAAACCCCCTATAATGAGATTACTACTGCAAAGAAGCATTGGAAGAACACTATGGAGTAACACTGGAACCACAATCCAGAAAGCAAGGAACGATACCTCTATTTACAAGAAACCAAAGCAGAATCATAATAATGCAACAACAGACCTGATGCCATGAAACACTGGAAAAATCACAAACTGGAACAACCCTGGAATCTGTGAAGCAACAGTAGATGAAATGATGAAAAAATCTAGAAACTGTGGATCTTGATGCCAATACAAAGCTAAGACTAAAAATCTTCCATGAGAACAAGTGCCATAAAGACTCTAGAACATTAACCATAAAAAATATGGCCCTCAAACTGAGATGGATCTGAACCAATGCAAATCAATAACCATAGACTCCCAATCTGAAGTGTGAACCGTTGTGAATCTGATATGTGTCAAGCTAAAGCAAGATGTGACCAAAAGAAACTAAGAAACCAGATATAACCCATGCGAGTTGTCATCAAAACAAGATGGAGATCAAAGTGCATGCACACTCTAATCAAATTATTATGCAAGAAACCCTCTAATGGAATTTTATCTCAGTTCATTTATTACAATAACCCAATGATTGTAAAAGGAGAGAATGTTAATGTGCATAAATAGAAAATAAGATGATGTTGTACTAAAATGAAGTGCAAATACTTAAGTTTCACCCTCCCAATTGCTAAAACATCCAAGTAATCTCCAAAACACCCATTGGGAAAAATCTAGAATAATGATCAACTTGGGACAGATACAGAAAAAAGTGCATGGACAAAAAAATAAAGCTCCTCAATACCTTTCCAATGCCGCAAAGAAGGTGAAAATTGGAGATCGTGGAAAAAAGTTATGAGCTCTGATACCATATTAGAAACCAAGATCAGACATGCAAACCAAAAAGATTTCCATAGAAGAGAAAATCAAAAAAAGAAAAAGCTTTGCAAAAAGATGTGCAAAATATTATTATTCAAGAATTCATAATTACATGAGATGATTTTCTTTATAAAAAAAAAGTATGCAGAACCCTAATCTTATCTTGGGCAACAAGATAGTTCAACAAGATAAGGATGCCAACTATTAACCTAGGAATTAAAATATTACCCAAGTAAAGTTATGCAAGTGTAATTAAATATTAATTACACTAACAATAGAAACCTTGTGTCATACTACACAAGATGACGGAGAAAATTTTATCACTTTCTTTCAGAGATGGAGAACTATAGCCAGTTGATGTCCTGTTGAGATACCTGAGAAACAAAAGGTCACTATGTTTCAAGAAAACCTAAACCCAAAATTGAGAAGTTACTTGAGGGTACATTGTTGCACATCCTTTACAGAACTAGTTGAAAAGGGGATCATACTAGAAAAAGATCTTATTGACAAAGGGGAACGTAAGACATAGAAACCCAACATAAATCCAATTGTGCAGAACACACCCAATGACAGAAACAAGTTTTGGTCTTAGAATAAAAATGTTACGAATGATGGGGTATTTGATGCAAAGACTTTACAAGTAGGGTTGATCATCACACTTAGAGGAAATAACCCCTCTACCAACACACTTAACGTCATCAATCAAACCCCCAACACTACCCAAAACACCCAAAGACCACAACAACAAAGATAATTTCCAAAACGTGACTTCACTCCCCTCAGCGAAACCATTGAGTTAGTCTTCAAGCAACTGTTGCAGCACAATATTATATAGCTTCAAGAGCTAAGAAAATATGATCTAGGGAAATTCAAACCATCTTGGTGGAATGATAATTCCTTTTGTGATTTCCATCAAACCAAAGGACATAGCCTAAAAAATTGATGTCAATAGAAAAACATCATATAGGACTTTGTCGACAATATAACTATTGAAGTCAGTGGACAAAAACTTACATCTTCGAACACTGATCTATGGTCTTTTCAGATCCATTACATGACCATGGGAATGGAGAGGGCCCCAGTTCAAGTAACAAGACCAATATTGTAGCCAAATATGCTAGTGTCAAGCATGATTATAGTGGACCTATCATAAATCATATTCAAGTTGTCGATGAGAATTTCAATACTATTTCTATAAATAAAACTCTCGCATGTGTTGTTAACACTCATCAGACTCAGACCAGGATCACCATACAAGGCCCTCCATCACATCAGACACCACAGAATTCCAAGTTGTAATATAACTTACTTGATCAATTGGGGAAGACCCCAACCCAAATTTTCATCTTGGAAAGTTGTTGTGTATCTCCCTTGAACATCGATCCATTTTAGATAAGGCTTTAAAAAGTATGATTGTTCCTAATGATATTGATGTGAGTAGTTTCAAGGAAATGGTGGGCTACTTGACCAATAATCATCATGCCACATTCTCTGAACAAGACTATGCAAATGAGAAGACAAATCATAATGACCCATTACATCTTGAAGTTCTCGTTTACAAAACCAAAGTTAGATGAGTTTTGGTAGATGGAGGAGAATGGTTAAATCTTTGGAATTTCAAATTGATTAAGGCATTAGGTTTCTTAGAAGCATGTGTAGACACAACCAAAATCATTGTCATTAAGTCTTATGAAAATGAGAAATGAAAATCAAAGGGGGTGGTAACACTTCCTATCAAAATTGGCCCCAAGTTATGGAGACAAAATTCCAAGTCTTGGATCTCACCCTTCCATATAATCTTCTACTAGGCAGACCATGGATTCATGCCATGAAGGCAGTCCCTTCCACATATCATCAATGCCTAAAATTCCCTTATAATGGCACTAAAATAACAATAGATGGTGACCTAGATCCATTCCAATATTTCACCAATCTACGAGAGACACCTCAGTGCCAAGTCCTTGTAAACCAAGAAGCCTCATCATCCAATTCATCTCATTATGTCAATCCATCCACTCTCATTAGAAAATTCACTTCATCGTCATTACCTTCCACTCCTAGGGTTGAGATCCAAGACAAGGGTTCTGGAGAATATCACATGAAGACATCTTATTGTGTTAGCCATCTGATTCCTCCTAAATCATACAGTTTTCCTATGACATATAGGAGATAGTCAGTGGTCACTATACACATCTCTCCCTCAATAAAATTCACAAAATAGGGAGAATTAAGCAAAGAAGCCATGCGTGGAGAAGATGTGACCACCCGGTTGTATAGAGAAGATCCTAAAGAACCTCCCTCACTTGCTCACATCCCTATAGATCAATATGGAAAAGGTTTCACAATCATGCAGAGCAAAGGATATAATGGACATAGTGGTCTAGGCTTACATCAAGATGGGAGGTCTGAACCAATATTTATTTCTAAGTGGCCGAAAGGCTTAGGGCTTGGGTTTCAACCAATTTAGATTGGCGTTCCTAGTACCACATCACCTTTACTTGAGGAAGTAAGTGCTTCAGAAGATATCGAGACATCCGACGAACCATTTGATCATCCCTACTATGATTCCCCCAACTCAAACTAATATGAATGGGATTCCCTATCCTTCACCTCTACCATGGACCTTGATAAGCTATTTGGATAACTTTACTTGATGTTGAAATCTTCACCAAATCTATTGAATTCTTTTCCACCAAATAATACGACAAAATAGGAATGGTTTAAACATTACTATTGGGAATATCTTGATCCTACCTCTTGGGAACCTGCTAAATCCATTTTAGATAACCAAACCTTGGCATTAGGCCCACCTTAGAATCCACCTAGATCCAAGCAAAAGAGAAAAGAGGACTTAATACAAAAAAATTGTGACTAGATGAACAACTCAGCTTTTACCTTGACCCCATTGAACTTTGACAACTTTGACGATGACATGCCCTTAGTCTATCCCTAGCTCATTGATTAGGACCAACAGGACACACCCATCTTAGACATTTTTTAGAATGATGAAGTGATTACTGAGTTCCTGGGATTATGAGAAGGCATACCTAGTGGTGATCACAAGGCTGGATTTACCATTGATTTGGACAAGGCATATTTTGGGGAATCTGTTCAACCCTCTAGTCGCAAAAATAAGAAAAATAATGACAAAAATAAAAATGATGAGTCTTTAGGTGAAAAACAAAAGGTGCCTTTAGACAATAAAAAAGAAAAAAACAAGGACACATCTGAAGGAAAAAACCTCTCTAAGGCACCTAAGGATGGAGATTTGAGCATTCTCCCTATTGCATAGGAAAAGTCACCCATGCTAGTTGAAGAATTAGTGGAAATTAACATAGGAATAGAAGAGAATCTCCGAATGGTATATTTTGCAGCATCATTGACAAAAGAAGAACATCAAGAATTTTGTAACTTCTTTACACAAAGATATATGAATTTTTCCTGGTCATATGTAGGCATGCCTAGGCTAGATCCTAAAATTGTACTACATCATTTTCCCTTATAGCTAGGTGTAAAAGTAGTGAAACAAAAATTTAGGAAAATGCACCCACAGATTGCTTTACTAGTCAAGGTTGACCTCAAGAAACTATTAGATGTTGGCTTCATTAGATCAATCGACTATGCAGATTGGATTTCCAATCTTGTACTAGTTGCCAAACCAACAAGGGGCATCCACATCTGCATAGATTTTAGAGATATAAATAAAGCTTGTCCTAAGGATGACTTCCCTCTGCCCAACATTGACATGATAGTAGACATTCACAATGGGGTATGAGATGTTATCCCTTATGGATGGATTTTCAGGATATAATCAAATCAAGATTGCAATTGAAGACCAACCTAGAACAACTTTCACATGTTCATGGGGAACATATTGCTGGAATGTCATGCCCTTCGGACTCAAAAATGCTGGAGCAACCTATCAGCGTGCCATGACCACTATTTTTCACAACCTTATACACACTCTTATGGAGGATTATTTTGATGAACTTATTGCTAAATCGCTAACAAGCGTTGATCATTTACAAGTCTTAGACAAGATATTTCAAAGGTTAGAAGAGTATAAAGTGAGATAAATCTAAAGAATGTGTGTTTGGAGTGAAATCAAGAAATCTTTTGGGTTACATCATTTCTATATGAGGCATTGAAGTGGATCTAGCCAAGGTAAAAGCAATCATAGACATGCCTCCACTAGCTAATCTCAGTCAGCTAAGGACACTACAAGGGAGATTGCAATCCATCAGAAGATTTATAGTGCAGTTAGCAGATAAGACATATCCCTTTAAACATTTACTTGGAAAAGGAATACCATTTGTATGGATAGGTAAATTCCAGGAAGCTTTTCAACTAATTAAGGACTATCTACTCACACCACTAGTCTTAATTCCACCTGTTGAGGGATGACTACTAATTCTCTATATTTCAGCAACCCCTTCATCACTTGGAGCATTGCTAGTATAGAATGACGATGAAGGTCATGAAAGGGAAGTATACTATATCAGTCAAAATTTGGTAGATTATAAGCTTAACTATAGTACCATTGAACATGCTTGTCTTGCGGTAGTGTTTCCTACTCAAAAACTAAGGTACTATATGCTGAACCATCAAACAATGTTGGTTGTGAAGATAGATCCTTTAAAATATCTCCTAAGCAAAGCACCATTAACAGGGCGACTAGCCAAATGGCTTATTATACTTAGTGATTATAATATCTAGTATGTAGAGAGAAAGGATATTAAGGGACAAGTCATTGTTGATCAGTTAGTTGATGCACCAATACAAGCAAGTCAACCTTTAGTTTCAAATTTTACTAATGAGTTTATATTCACCATTGACCAAACACAACATGGAAATTATACTTTGATGGATCCCATATGAATCATGGCTCAGGGGTTGGCATCCTATTTATCACACCATAGGGTGATTCTATCCTTAAGTCATTCAAGATTGCCTTTCCATGTACCAACAACATAGAAGAATATGAGGCTCTTGTGACATGATTATGTATGGAAGTAAAATGGAAGATCAAGAACCTATAGGTTTATGGTGATTCTCAACTGGTAATTTGATAGGTAAATGATGATTATGAGACTAAGGATGGAAAGCTTGCTCCCTACAAACACATGGAAGATAGTTTCAAGGAGTACTTTGACAAGGTTGACTTTCATCAAATACCTCATGTTCTAAATAGGGAAGCAGACGCCATGGCTACTATGGCTTCACTCCTTGACATACCAAGCAATGTGCCTAAGTTTGAGTTTTTGGTAGAACAAATTTTGGTCCTTGCCTATGACATCCTAGATTCGGAGATGGTATGTGATATTTTTGGTCCCTATTCCCCATGGTATAAAGAAATCTATGACTACCTCCATGCTGAAATCATACCCCTTGACCTTTCTAATAACAAACGTAGGACATTCCTTTGCAAGTCAGCCAAGTACACCATCATTGAAGACACCCTGTATAGACATGCCTTAGATAATACCCTACTGAAATGTCTCAATAATGACAAAGCACAAGCAACCTTGCATGGGGTACATGAGGGTATATGTGGATCCCATTCTAGCAGTCCTACCTTAGCTAAAAAGATTATGAGACTGGGTTACTATTGGCCTATCATGGAAAAGGACTCATATGTCTTTGTTAAGAAATTCCATCAATGTCAGGTACACAGATACTTGGGTATGTGTAGGATCATCATGGAAAAAATAGGCCCTTAAGTGGCAAAAAAATCAAAAAAATCAGAGTTAGGAAACTTGACGTAAAAATTTGAATAAGTTATTTATATTATTTCAAAAATATGTAAGAATAGATTCTGTAGAAAATTGAATGTAGTTTATAAACTACTAGGTTTGTTTTTTAAAAAAAATCTATTTGGTGAAAATTTGAAATTTCAATGTAGTGTTACTTAAATTTTAAGGAAAAAATAAGAAGTAGGTGCCTGTCTGACCACCCTAACTAGAATAAAATGATAATATTTTCTTATAATATTTTAGATATAAGTAGAGGACTCATGCCCGATGTGATGCATATTTTTTGTAATTTTTTCCAAGTAAATAATTAATTGTGAATTTTTATTACAACTTTTTTAAAATATAAAAACTCATATGTCTAACCACCTTAACTTGGTCAAAACTTCATAAAATTCAATTTTTCTTTTTTTAATCCTATAGTATGCGAACCATAGAATGTGACGCATGTTTTGGATTCAAAAAATGTGATATCCTTTGAAAGCTATAGATGTTTTTCAATCAGCCTATCAATCAGGACTTTAGTTGTAATTTGAATAGAAAATGAATAATAATTAATTATTAAATTCAAAGTAAAGTATAATTTACGTTAGTGGAAAGCTGAGAATCTCCTTTAGAAACCCTTTTTTTTTCATCACTTTTGGGTAAAAAAATAGTCGTCAACCACATACCCATCATATTGCCACTTTTTGGCCCATCATGATCCTACACATACCCACTTGATACATGCACCTGTGCAGGAGCTCCATCCCATTACATCACCATGGCCCTTTTCCCATTGGGGACTCGACCTCATAGGTAAGATACATCCCACATCATCCAATGACCATAAGTTCATCATTATTACCACTGAGTATTTTATGAAGTCAATTGAAGCTATTCCCATGACCAAAATCACCGACGCATAGATCTCTAAGTTTATCTTGAACTATATCATCTGTCGGTATGGTGTTCCTTAATCCATTATCACACATAATGGTCATCCATTCAAAAAAGAAGAAGTCCATAATCTCTGTGAAGAGGTCCATATCCAACATCATTTTTTCACCCCATATTACCCACAAGGTAATGTCCAAGCAGAGGCATCTAATAAAACTATCATCAGAATCCTCAAAAAAATTGTTAATCATGTTGGTTGTGATTGGAATTTACAACTTAATCTAGCCTTGTGGACTTATCGCACAAGCATCCGTAATCCCACTGGAAACACTCCATATTCTTTAATATTTGGTTTTGAGGCCATTCTTCCTATTGAGGTCGAGATTCCTTCCTTGAGGGTATCCTTGAAAGGGCACATTGATGATGAAGAGTACCGAGTTTCAAGACTACATGAGCTAGAATTCCTAGATGGACGAAGAAAAAAGGCATTAGATCATCTCCAAGCATATCAGAATCATCTTCGTCATAGCTACAACAGGAAGGTCTTGAATATAAACTTTGACATTGGTGACCTAGTCTTAATGGAGAACCCCAAAAATGAAGTTGAAAGAGAGAAACTAGGAAAGTTTAAACCTAACTGGTTAGGACCCTACATTTTCATAGAAGCCTTTGGATCAGGAGCATATCAACTCTCTACTCTTGAAGGAGAACCATTGTCAGCACCTATCACTAGCCTTCATCTAAAGAAGTTCTACGCATAGCTTCTAAGAGCCTTGTCTTAATTATCAAAAATACAAAAAAATTGTTACCTAGGTGAAAACCTGGTAAATAGGCTTCTTGGTAACATTAAAAAAATTAGAAAATCAAGAAAATAGTAAAGAGAAATAAGCCGTCCAATAGTGAAAACCACTTCAGTGGCACTTTGGATAAGTACCATGGTGAAAACCTAGAAAATAGGCACCATGTGTAGTTAACTCTTCTCTCTTGTCTACCATTATTCTAATCTAACTTACCTATACATATCACTTATCCATGTACATATTATTTATCCTTGTACATATCACCTATCTTTTCCATCCATCATTTGTACATACCATTTCGTAATAAACGGTAGTCCTTCCCATAACTTGGAATGATTGACATCGAGTGCATTTCATATCCCCCATCCCATCCTATTCATAATCAATCGGTCTTATACTTTGACTGCAGGAAAGTACTTGACCTATGTCATATTGGGTTCTTACAATGGCTATCCTAAAGACATAAAACCATCAAAATTTTTAAAAAATACAAAATGTCCTAAAAAAAAATCCAAAAAGCATAAGAAAACTTCAAAAAGACAGAAAAAATCAAAATATGTCAAAAATCCAAAAAATAGAGTCAGTCAATCGCACTTGTCAATCTTTATCATTTTCAAACTACGTTTCCTCTGCGACTAGACGTAGGCAAGGCCATCTGTTGATGTACCCCCAAGGCATTAGGTTAGTCCTTTTAGGTTTTTTTGTATAAAATCATGATTCAATCCATTTTTCTATAAGACAAGGTCATTGGTCATGTCGAACTATGAGGCCTCGATGTATATAATGTAGGCAAGGCCATCAATCGATGAGTTCCCGAGGTTGCACTAGTTCAGTCCATTAGGGCTCATCACATGCACTACCACACACATCAGATATCTTCATACAACTCAAAATTTTTATAGTCAGTCTTGTCAGTCAAAGTATAGTCAAACTATGATGTCTCTACATGTATAACGTAGGAAAGGCCATCAATCGATGAGGCCTTGAGGCCATACTAGGTTAGTCCTTTAGGGTTCATCATCACACACAGTCAATTGTCAGCACATCATACAAAGTCACACATCAATAAGATGAACAAGTCAACAATCTCATCAAGTCAAATCAAAAAAATTGCCAAAAAAACAAACAAAAAAAATCAACTTGTGTCTGCTACAAGATGTCCTTGAAAACATATATCAAGAAAAAAATCAACCTAGGTCTTATTCAGGATGAGTCCTTCCTACATGCAGACATTGTCAAATAATTAATGTGACCTTACATAGGTTATCATATCAATGACATTGTACTTTACATCTTATATGATACGTGTCTTTCTGAAACCAAGATTTTGTCATGCCTTATATAGATAGTCACAAACTCGAAACCAAACTTAATGTCTTATACAATATGTGTCCTTCCTGAAACCAGGTCCTATCAATCAATCATTTTATCAATAAAAAAAATCAAACAAACAAATCAAGTTTTGGAAAATATATTATTGTCTTTTCCATTTATGGCCTATTTATCTTATCATTTCATTTGAATTTATGATTAGAATCCTGTTACTACCTTTCTCAAGGATGTCCCATGAAAGATTTAGAGAAGCAATGATGTATCAGTATTCCATTTTCTTTTACTATTGTTTGTAGACTATCTTTTAACTGTTAATTTTGAGTCATGTTACTAGTTTCCTCAGGATGTCCCATGAAGGATTTAGAGGAGCGATGACGTCTCATGACCCATCTTTTATTTGTTTGTTGTCTAGGGTTTGTCTTGACAAAAAAACTGGAGCAACTGTGCCCTTAGTATGAGTTAAGACAATCCTTGTCTATGGCTATCTATTGTTAGCAAATGGATGACCTTGCACACCTTGATCTATGTCATATCATGGTGTTTGTCTCCATTTGTATTAGTTACCATCCAATGATGATAAAGTGCAAAGCTTTTTGTGATTTGGAAAAATATCAAAGATTCCTAATACTAATAACCATGTCCTTTATTATTCATCTTCTTTCTGCACTAACATTTCTTCTTTCTTGCATTATGATGGGGTCCTATAACACACAAAAATATAAAGCATCCTGCATATGCATTCATGTTAGAAACATCATGTAAATATCATACATTGTAAATCATACATATATCTTGGATTTTGAAAACATAAGAACATAGGCATCTATCATTTCTAGAAAATCATGGCATAATAGGCATTCATCATAGATTTCATAAAAAAATCATTAGATGTACATAACAAGTGTAAATATTATGCATCATATTACATCCATCCCCATCAAACATATAGCATCACATGTAGATAGCATTGTATATATAAACATCATATTGCATCTCATAATCATAAATTGCATACATAACATCCACTGATACCATAAGAAATAAATGGATACATCATCATATAAGAATAAAAATCATATCATAAGCTGCATAAACACATCACAAGGTAGATATGATCATCCATAACATAGGAATATCATATAGACATAACATGCATAAATAAAACACTACATAATCATACATAGAACTACATATCATGAGAATCGCGATCAAAATCATATATATGTATATAGCTCAAAAAGTGTCACATCACAATGTCATAATGTATCAATAAATATGAAGCCCATAGGCCATATGATCAAAATACAATGTCCATCAATAAATATCAATACATGTCCCTATCCAGAACTCTCACTGCTACCATGACCAGAATGTGAAGGTGAATGATGGTAGGATCTTGATGACCTATGTGCAGAAGGAGGCCTGTCATATGGCCCTAATCTACGAGGTCCCTCGAACCCCTCTGTAATCACTATCCTGTTGCGAGTCCTGCTCTGAGATCTTCTGCTACGGGCCTGAGAAAAACTAGGAGCCTATCTCTTAGGAGGAACCTTTGCCTCATATAAGTCCCTGAAGTATGAAGCCCTCTCCACAACTTTGACTAACTCCCATGCAAAAGAATCAGCTAGCCCACTGCAAAGTGCTATGATCTCTATAAATTGTTGCTCGGTCTCTTGTCTCTGAGCTATGTCCTAGTCTCTATCCATATAGGCCCTATCCCTCTCCATCTGTACGACATCTTGCTCTGACATTAGTACCCTCATCCTCTCCTCTAGAGATGTTACCTGGGCACACAGATCTGTTGTATCCTGATCAACAAGATCTATGCCATCCTGTTGAAGCCTCTCCATCCCATCATCCTCTAGCTCCTCTAAAATCCTGTCTCGGAGCTCACGCTCCTAATAATCCATCTCCTCCTTGTCCTCCTCATCATCCTTGTAGTTGACAAGAAAACCAAGAGCATCTACCTCTGCTTCCTACCTAGCCATTTCCCCCTCTGCATGCTCCTCTAAAATGTCCTCCCCTCCTGCATGCTCCTCTTTGCCAACCCCAACATCAACCTCCTCCACACCTCCACCAAACCCGATCATGGGAAGGTCCTCTCCCTCCCTCTCCTCCTCATGGATGGGTGATAAATGTGGGCCTCATCCTCTATGACCACGTCTCCCACTGCCACCACCCCTCCGACCACCTCCTCCTCCATCTACACCATCCCCTCTACCACCTCCACCCCTCCAACCTCTACCTCTACCATGTCTGCCTCATGGCCCTATCTTGCACCTCTCAACTGGAACATCCTGGTCTGGATTCATCAATGGCAATGGCCTGTGAGTGGCCCACCAATGATCATATGCCTCTATCATACCTAGATTTGTTGCTCCACCTCTCCAACCCCACTGTACTAGCTGTAAAGCATCAATATTGGCTTCTGCTATCACCACCAAAATCTTAGCTCCCCATAGAGTAACGGGTATGTGCAGGATCATGGTATGCCAAACAAGCCCTTAAGTGGCAATGAAAATTCAGAACAATTAGAGTTAGGCAACTTGATGTAAAAATTTGAATAAGTTATCTATATTATTTCAAA